>APFE031689754.1:0-79050 GCA_000404065.3 Pinus taeda
GGCTGCCTGCGTACCTTGTTAAAATTGAGAAAATTTCCTTTTTCATCACTTTTTCCCTTTAGATTTTGTTTTTCTTAGTCTTTACTGCCCAGATCCACTGGTTGACTGTCAAAAATCTTCACCTGCACTTGTTCCATTAGTCTCGAAAGTTTTAGTGAAATTCATCGAGATTTTAGCCTTAGGGTTTCAATTTTTATTGGTCCTGTAGTGACTTTGGGTTTAGAAGTTGTGAAGCCTTAGATATCTCTAGTTTTCTCAGTCTTCTTAGGAGTTGGACCAGTCGTAAAGTCTACCCGAGTGAGCGACCTACCTTTGTGTTGCCTCTTTGCAAAATTTCGATATAACTTGTTCATTTAAAGTTGTGAATTTCATTTTCAAAAAGAACAAAAAGAGATTGAGTTTTTGTTTTGATTAGTTTGTGATTCTGCATAAACTAATCCTTGGACTGATCATTGCCAAGTAAAACATCCCGGAATCATCTTAGTAAGCTTTCACTTCTTAGATTTATTTATTAGTGAAAGATTAGGTAAATTTCCTTGATTTCCTTTGATTTGGTTTTGAGTGATTTTTCATAGATTTTCATAGATCTTGAAATTGCTTTGATTAGATTAGTTTTACATGCTTTTATTAAATAGGGAAATATCAACGATCTCCTTCGCAAAGTTTGCTCTAGAATAGCATTTGACGTCTTTGAAAGAGAAAGGAATTTTTTCGTGAAGTAAAGAGTGGTCATGTTTTGTGCGCTTTGAAAGATAGAGAGAATTGTTTCTTTGATTGTCTTTTGATAAAGTTGTTTTTATTGAAAAGATTGCATTCTCTCAACTCTCTTAATTAGAACATTCATCGAAAAAAGAAAATTATCAATCATCTTAGGTGCATCTTTTAGAGAATTGGAGTCGAGTCTATACACCATCAAGTTTCATCTCCATCACCTTTGTCTTAAAGAACAACCATTAAAATCAACGCTTAAAGTAAAATTAACTTAGAAATTTTTATTTTCTAGGGCTCTGAAGCACCAACATAGATCAGGCTAGTGTCTTGGAGTAGGTGAGTTATTAACTCTCCAAGACTATTAAACCAAACAAGTAGCTTATCTTGTGATAGAATAAATCCAGCTGTTACATTTGTATTCTGGGAAAGCTCCTCTTAAAGGAGAAGCACGATCTCGTGTCCGAACCAGTGAGGGGATCAATCCCCCCTCGTTGGGAACGACGCCAGACACGCACGTATTACAAACGGTAAACCTCAGATTATTGTTGAGGAGCTAGGGGATCACTTATCGATAAACCTTGGATTGACCATTGTAGTCTCCATATTTCATCCTCAGGTTATATAGCTTTTTTTGCAGGAACAATTTATTCACCAGAGACTTAGATTGGTACAAAGTCCCTAACTTGTCCCACAAAGCCTTCACTGTAGCTTCCCCAAATACATTCAGCAATATTGAATCTGAGACACACAATCGTATTGGGCTCTTTGCCTTTTTATCCAACTTCTTCCATTCTTCATCGGACACTCTTGTTGGTTTAGTACCTGGATCTACCACAATCCATTGATCTTTATCCACCAACAGATCCTCCATCTTGAGTTTCCACAACTCAAAACTCTAACCATTAAATTTCTTGAACTCTATCTTTTCACTGCTCTCCATCTTCTTTCACCACCAGAATCGATCTAGTAGATCTCCCACTGAACCGGGTTTACCACATGCCCGAGTGAAACCCCTCAACAATAAAGGTGTCCCCTTGAAGCCAAAACAACTCCGATACCAAATGTAGGTTTTAACCCCATACAAAATTACTTGCATACCAATTCTAAAACATAGAAAATAAATAATGCGAGAGCATAACACATAAAACACATATACACAGAGATTTTCCCCTGGATCCCAAAACTGGGACTACTAGCTTGATTTTTCATTATGTTCCTTTCAATGTTACAATACATATTTATACATGCCAAAGAATTCAATACTATGGACCAAAAACCATCACATCCAAAACCATGTACGAGAATCATGCAAAACACCATAGGTGGGTCCACCCAACCTAACATAGGGTCCAAAACCAGCACCCCTCAAACCCCCTGTGAACCCCCCGCTACGTAATTGACACAACGAAGGGGGGGCTCCGCCCCCCTTCTAACCCCCTAGTTAACTACGTGGGATAGTCGTGGAAAGAATATAACACAAACCAACATTACTAACAGATCCATAAAAACTCAAATTCCATAAAACTTTTTCTAATTTATCCTGCTCGTTGATTAAGGTTTGACATTCATTAATGTGACATAACAGAGTGTTTTAGACAGGATCTTATTCCCATACATTTGCATCATTATATAGAATAAATGAGTCAAGGTCTAAATGAACATAATATAAGGGATAATTATTAGGTCGCTCCTGAGTTGTGACAATGAATTGCATGAGTTTCTCCCTATAAAGTCTCCTATTCTAACCAAATACCAAGATCCTAGCATAGGTCATATCCATTTGTAAGGTTCCCTAGAGTTTGGCTCCCCATGAACAGGAAAGAAAAATGTCATATTTGGGATGTATATCAGCAACAACTATGTCCATTAGCACACTTTTGGTTGGTATTTGGACTAAGTTGACACATAAATCAATTATAAGTCAAAGGCACTTTACTTGACTAGAATCAAGTGAATACATATCTTTATACATTCTGATTATTTTTTTATCCCAATTTCTCCATGATTACCTTAGGCATAAGATTGTGGGAGTTCCCTGAGTCAAGCATAGCATTTTGTAAGATTTTATCATGAATGTTCAAACTAACATAAAAGGGAGGTACATCTCCCTCTTGAAGCTTACCATCACCTTCAAGGCCAAACAATATTTTAGGTTGATCATCTGATACATTGACTTTATCAATGTTCTCTCCTATGCTCAGAGGTTTCATTACCTGTGATCTATAGGTAGTTTTATTCATTAATTATGTCAAAGGAATGGGTATTTTGAGTTTCGCCAATTCATTTTCTATATTGAATGGTGTCTGAGCTTTATTTAAGTTGGTATCCTCTCGTTTATCATCCAAATCCTTTTGGGATATGTCTCTTTGTTGGCTAGTAGAGGGGTCATTAGTTTGAATTGATTTTGATGTAGTATCAGCTTTTTCCTGGATTGGAACATCAAGATTAATTCTAGCAAGAATCTCAAAACTATTCTTGGCAGGATTTTCAACTGAAATTGTAGTTGGAGTATCAAGAGTTTTCCTACTCCTCAGATTGTATTTCTTATGGACTTCATAATGGAATTCTCAAAACGGTTCTTATAATCATCTAATTCTTCAAGTTCTATTTCATCCTAGGATAACAGGAAAGGGTCTTGTTCTTCTTGAGTAAGAAAAATAGAGTCATTATCATTTACTCCCGTTAAATTTATTTGAGTGTCCTCTGTATCATCAATTACCTCATCCTGCTCATATGTATAATTTTCTTGGAAAGGAGGTCCTACTTGCTGGTTTGGGCCTTTTGGGTCCTTTTGTTTGATCCGGGATTGACTTTTTCTAAAGTTTGGATTCCTTATTTGCCTAGTTTGATTTTCTCTCGAAGGAGCCCTATCAGTTATACTAATTCTATCAGTCATTTTCTCCACTATTCTTAGTAGACAATCTATTTTATAATCAATGGAAGAAGAAGATGAAGGTTCCTATTTTATTGCTACTATTTTTTTCAGATTTTAATTTAGCTTTTTTAGCTAATAAATTAGCCTCCACTTTGAGTGAATTTTCTTGCATTTCCTCTAAGGTAGAGGGATCTCTTTCTCTTCATCGATATACCATATCAACATCAAATCCTTCTAGGAAATCTATCAGGGCCAAGCCCGGGGGTGGTTTAATGGCAGCCAGGATTGCATTGTAAACCTTATTAAACCTGTCACATTATTCTTCTATAGTTTCATTAGGTACTCTCTTAATTTTTTTGTATCATTAAGGATCTATAGAGGACTCTTCTAGTTTCTCACCTATTTAGGGAATATTGGTGAAATACAACAAGGTTACCTATACTACTGGCTCCTAAGTTTTTTAACCATTGTCACCTCTCCACCTAAGCTTTGGGAAAAGAGCCTTAGTTTTACATCATTTTCATCTACTTCATGAAGATCAAAATATTCATTCATTTTATCTTGTGTTGTTGTGCATTGATAGCACTAGTGCTATCAAATTGGGGAATCTTGGTATGATAGTCTTGGGGCATATCATGCAACTAGGAAGGTAAAACCAAGGGAGCATAAGTGCAAGCCATGATGTATGGTCTTATGGGAGGTGTAGATGTAGGATTTGTTGGAGTTGGGTTACTATTTGTGATACTACTGGATGAGTAGTAGAAACTATAGAAGAGGTAGGGTTGACTAATGTTGGATGAACTGATTAGGAAGAGGAAGTTGATCTTGCAATAGTAAGAGCAGAAAGTTCAAGAGATTGTTGAATGTAAGCTTGATGTATAACCTGATCAAGTGTTGACACACGATCATGCAATTTGTCGAAGTTCTGGAGTGCTTGCTGATCCAAATTAGATTCAACAGATGGTCTTATTGATTTTTAAGGCTAAAGAATGGATTCATCAACCACTATCTGATGAAGAAAAGTTTCAGACTTGGTCTTGAAAATATTTTTTTCAAATGGTAAGTCGAACATAATATATTGTATGGTGTTGAGGTTTTCAGGAAGGGAATTTTCCCTAGAAAGGGGGCTATTTATTCCTTGGCTTTCAGCTAAACTTCTTTTTCTTAGTATCCTTTCAAGATTGTCTAAAATATCAAGTGGTTCTGGATCAGGATTGGCTCGGGTATGAATTCTTTTTGGAGACAAATATTTAAAAATTAAAAACAACCTCTAGTCCTTTATTTCCAATATTTTTATCATTAGAATTCTAGAAATAAAGATGTATAAATTAGGGAAATTAACCATATTAAAATGAAATGAAGGATTATTTTTAATTCCCCAGTATGGTTGCCAGAATGTTAGCACTCTATAATTTTCTAAGGTTGCAGAAGAAAATCATGATGGTAACCACAAACCTACTTTGGAAGTTGGGATCTAGCCTTGCCAACTTCAAAGAGGGATCTCTTTGTAAGATTTAACTTGGTTGTATTGAATATTAGGATAGTTATGAAGCTTAAGGTTTGATTTGTATTTGAATAGTTCATTGATAACTATATTACCATTGGGCTATGGAGTCTGTTTCATAAAGTATGGATCGATTTTAGTGTTTACAGATATATCTCGCAGGGCAAGGTAGCCAAACTGATTGGATTCTTTTAGTTTATGAGATGGGGAAGGAAGAATAGATTAAGATTCACTTTAGATATAGAGTATTACTACCTAAATTCTATATTTAAAGTTTAGAAGAAAACATGGAAATTATTCAAAGTCGGGAGCAGAGTGTAGATTTAAACAAATGATGTCCTTTAATTATCTATTGAATAATTCAGATTAAGAAACAAATATGTGTGATAAAAAGAGAAACATAAAAACATAGAATGATAGAGGCACTTCAACAACAACTTGACACAAGAATCCCGTGAAAGAGATTTCTGTATTACTGGTAAATCTATTGATGTTTCAACAATGTACAATAGTGTTCTTTTGTATAAAAACCAACCCTTGGTACTTCTAAAGATGAAGTATTTATATGATATTTACAAACAATCATGTCAAAAACAACTAGGATGTATTTAGGAAAATTCAAACTGTCTGTATCGTTGGCACTAAATTAGTGGAACCGCTGACTGTTTGGCCCTTTGAATTCTGCTATGTTATTGACATTGAGATGCACAACCAAATCTGCTACTTACTCTAGTAATTCACATAATTTATTCTAGCATTGTTCACTTGGGATATATGTATTAAGTTACTTTCTATAAACTTCATTGAGCTTAGTGTATTTAGAAAATGTCAGTTTGGAAATCAATATGTGTTTAATTGCATATTGAATATCCAGGTCATATGTCAATGCTTCCAAGAATACCTTTACTCTCATACTGAATCTTCCACCTGCAACCTTCGAAATGTCCCTCGCCTTGGTAATTAGTTCCTCACTGTAATCAGACCACATGTTGAGCTTATCATTAATAACTAGTAAATTTGGAAATCCTTTCTTATAGAGGGGTTCCATCTTGGTGAAGAATCTGTGTACAGAAGTATCCATAATCTAACAGTGTTCTTCAAGCTTTCTCATTATATTTCTCTTCGTCAACACCTTCTTCACTTCCAATATTGTTTATGTTCTATCTTCAATCTCTAACTCTTCTAATTCCTATTTTTTTGGAGTTAAGGAACTTGATGAGCTCAATGGATTCACTAGGTTTGTGACCCAACTGCTTTCTTACTTCTTCAATGGCTTCATTGGACCTTTTAATTAGTTCCTGTTGTCCAAAAATAATTTGTATTGAAGCTCAAATGTCTATCATGTCTTCATTGATTCGCTTCCAAATATTCTCTTTTACCTTTGCCAATGTATTACCCATAGAACTATCTTTTCCATCTTCTGCAGTCTCTAGGACAATGTTTGGGATCTCTATACTTTTGTTAGGAAGGAATTCTCAAATCTTACTTTTTACTTCTATAGCAATTTCACCTCTTGCCTTAGTTTCTTTATCTCTTCTCCTTATATAGACATGTTTTCCATGGATTTGGCCAACTTAATTGAATCATCTGCATCTGATGTGGGAAGTAATGTAGAAGAGAGTGTTCTTGCTGTTGGAGAGGTAAATCCCCTCTACAGACAGAGGCGATCCCTACTAGCCCAGAACGGGTCTAGCAACAATCAATTAATGCTACTATGCAAGCTCCTAGTTGCAATTAAAAAGTGGGCAATGAACACCTACTTGGATTCCAGCGCTATCGTTTGACGAAGAGATGTCGCTCTCGCTCCTTTGCTCTGGTCGGTCACGATCCTCCACTATCCTCACGGATGGACACCTGCACATGCAAAGAGAGAACAAACACAAGTGTGAAATCTAATAAAAGCAACTATACATCAGTCAGAAAAGATGTAATTCACATTAACCATTATAAGACAAATGAGAATGGAACCATAACAGTAGTCATCTATCTTTTATTAATCAAAATCAAAGAAAGGTACAACCAATGTTCTGACGTTGAGTCCTTCTCAAGAGGGTCCAGCCAGCAAGTCTCATAAGCATTCACCCTTGGAGGTAGATCTCCCAAGACAAACAACTCTCTCTCTCACACAAGGCAACAAGACTTCACAACCTTCCTTAAGCTCTCTAGCAATCCACACTTAACACACCAACTGCCTATTAGGAGCAGCACTAAAGCACTATGAATTCCTCTATGTCAAAAACTATATCCAAAAAACTAGCTGCTCATGGCAATGGTGGAGGCTTATATAGGAGAAGGAGTCTCCATGAATGGTGGAAGGATAAGCTTATCTCCAAGAAAGGTGGCTCATATGATGAACAGACATGCCATAGAAGGGAGGGCGACATTCACAAGGCCAACAACCAAGTCTGGAGTCATCTCGAAGGCTGGTTGTTAGAACAAATTCACCCAAACAGGATCAGGGCGGGTGAATAACTGGATTGGCGCGCTGGCATCGCATCTCAATAACAGAAGAGGTTATGTCAGCACGACTTAATACAAATAGAGGATGCGCTGTTTATGAAATTCGACCAGCGCGGAAAACCCGTGTGCTTCCGCGCTGGCAGCGCACCAATTGCACTATCATCCGCCAGTCAGCGCGGTTATTTCAATAACAGTCGCGATGATCAAATAAACATTGGCAAAGAGGGTTCTTTTGGCCATTTCAGAGAGCATGAGCATGATGGATTTGATTTCATGATACAGTAGGGAGACTGACAAGGAGACAGTGACAAATTACTGTGTAACAGATGCCCCCTAAAGCATGAAGCCCGAGAGAGTGGGAGGGGTGAAATGCTTTACAAAACTGCTGGACTGGAACGCCACCAGGAAGAACCTGCACGTAGATACAACTGATATCTCTATTACATGTAGTCTAGGCATGGGCGTAGCCATCCAAAAGACATATGAAGAAGGTCTGTGGTATGGACGGAGCCACCCAGCTGAAAAGACAATGATGATAAAAGGTATGGTCGCAGCCATCCTAAAAGACTCAGGTATGGGCGTAGCCATCCATCAATGAGTCATGTAATAATGCTCCACAAAATCGCAGCCTGGTTCGCAACAGACTAGAACCAGGGTCTTGCGCTCCATCCAAACCCGAACAAGGTACAAGTCCAAACATGTGAATACAGGAGTCGAAGTCGAACATGCTTGAACATCGTCTGATTACTAGCCAATGATGAAAGTTGTTAAGAGACGCGAGAGGTGCCACTGTTAATGACGATGGTCCTCAAGGTACTAGAGGTACAATCCACGGCGTGTGAATGAATGAGCTGGTGTCGAACACTCGTAGAGTCATCCGATCGGAGGCCAATGATGAAAACCTCGCGTCGAACACGAAGAACCTGCCATTGAGGCATGTAGGCTCCAAGGTACCTGAAGGGAGTCTCTAGGTCATGTTCCTGGATAATGAGATGAAGTCGACAGGAAGTGATCTTCGTCGAAGGTGGACCATAATGTTTCCCACATCATCGACACGAGACGGAAAGAGACAATATGTTTTGTGTGAGATATCGGAGGGAGGTTATACTTGCAGAGGCCAACTTCTCTTGAACATGTCGGCGACACAACGACGGATTTGGCAGTATTTGAGGTCAAATGATCAGGGGTCGTGATGACAAAACAATGAGCAGATGAATGGTCAAATAGGATAACCCAAACCCATGGAGGAAAATGTGAAACGATATGAGATGTCCCCATCCAGACACGAATGCAAACAGTGCCATGTTGAAGAGCGACATACTGCCGATGACGACGATTACGATTCCTTTATTTCCCCCACCATTTCTGGCAAGTACCCCAGTTATTTTTGGATGACAAGCTTGACGGGGATAGCATATGCTTGAGGAGCATCATTTCGATGGAGTCCGATGTCATTAGGTTTTAGCGAGTCTGACATAGGAAGAACTCAGTGTCTTTTCCTGTTTAGAGAGTCTGAAAAGACAGCCGAAAAGAAAACTCCAGGGGGGGTGCTTTTTCGTAAAGTTGTGTCTCCGAAAAAGTATAAAACGATGCTCGAAAGAACCGCCCGATCATTACGACTGAGGAGTACTTTTCGTAAATAGTGACTTTGACCCGAAAAAGTAAAAAAGCGGTTGGAAGCACGTCGTTTTAGAGCCAATATCAAGTGCGAAACGACAAACACCCGGCAATCTTTGTTGGTTTAAACAGTCGAAAAAGAGCTTTAAAAGCGACCGCCTCTCATTCTTTTTGATGAGCTGAAAGGAAGCTCGGCTATATTTTCTTGCTTTATGTCGGAAAAGAGATTAAAGACGACATTTTTTGGGACCAAGTGTATACAGAACCATGGTGACTCTGCCGGTTTCGAGGACTTGCACAAGGAAATCACCCACGTAAACCCATTCGATATGTTACCAAAACATTAGAAAAACATGCATAAAGGCATAATACAGTGACATTAGCACTAAATCCCTGGTGATACATGACAAAAACCCACTTTTATAAAAAACCATAGCCAAATTAGGAATTTTTTACCATAAATAGGGGGGTAAAAGTCATTTTTTACCAATTTACCATTTTGAGCCTTGGAGAACGTTGTGGAGCTACAAAGTTGACGGAGCGAATTCCTCATCGTGCGGCCACCATCCTTCCAACAGCTTGTTCCAGGTAGGTTCCTCTTGCGCTGCACTTTGTTTTAAGTCCATTTTTAAGACCTTTCACCATGGGATTTGGCCGTTTGTCCGAATTCTTTGAGCGTTGGTGCGCTCTCGATTAGCGCAGATTCGCCCATCGAGTCCGTGCTGATCGATTTAATTAACACACACCACTTTCCAGGTTAGCGTGGAAAACCCGTGTGCTTCCGTGCTGACCCAGAGAAAAGACAAAGGGCCGCCATTATCAGCGCGGTTGTTTTAAAAACAGTCGCGCTGGCGCCGCGAAACTCAATTTTTAAGATTTTGGATGGATAATTTTCAATGGCTGGCAGCCTAATGCTTTTGGGTGATCATGCAGGACACAATGGCATTTGTGTGGCAAGAG
The DNA here is from genome assembly GCA_000404065.3 of Pinus taeda. Lineage (NCBI taxonomy): Eukaryota > Viridiplantae > Streptophyta > Pinopsida > Pinales > Pinaceae > Pinus > Pinus taeda. The sequence continues at coordinate 10,128 of APFE031689754.1, forward strand.
AGGGCCCACGACAATGAAGATATCGCTGCTTTTGCCGATGCAGGATGCCGAAATGCAATGCAGGCATGCGGTTTGCTAAAATTTTTCCTTACTCCATGCTTGCGGGCACAACCAGACCTCCTAGAGCTCTTAATCAGAGCTTGGAATCCAGTGGATGGAAAATTTACGATCCGAGGCCATGATATCGAGTTTGATTCCACGAATATATATTTTTTGACTGGATTGTCATGCCGGGGTGTGATGCCCATCCTGGAGGGGCAACGACCCAGCGGCGAGACGCTCGACCAGCTCATGGCTCGGGTGTGTCCACAGGCTTACAAAACACGGAGTGGGAAGGTAAGCATTCCATCAGTGGGTGCTGGTGACATGGTCTTTCATACGATACTCTTCCTGGTGATGCGGGCAGCAGGGAGTCTGGCCAACCATGAGGCCTCAAACGCCCACCTATTACTAGCTCTCGAGTGTCTACAACCCACGATTTTCAACTGGGCGGCAGCGGTGACGACTAGCATGAAGAGGCAGTTGAGCAACTGTCGACGTGGAGAGTCGAAACAGTTTGGCTACGGATCGCTCTTACTTCCGCTCATGTTCGAGCGGGTGCCGGCCCTTCAGCTGCAGACCATGGTGGTGGATCTGCCTAACAGCCCAAGGGAGACGAGGGCCACTCAATGGGCCCGGGTCATGCCACGTGGAGGTGGCAGCTGCTCAGTGTCGTGGGATGTTTTCTTTCGAGAGTGGTTGGATCGCCAGGTCATCATTGTCGAGGACTGGCCATATGTCGGTATCGATTTCCGTGGTGATCCCGACATGCCACTGCCTGCGGGAGAGCAGTGGGACGACAGAGGTAAAACACATGATCTCTTTTTTAATTTTTTATCTTTTGTGATGATTTTAAATTTTTCATGTACATGTCCTAATAAATGCTATGATATGCAGATGTGGGACCGATGAGACCCCTTGGTCTGGCTCCAGAGGCACGGAGAGAGGGACAAGGCGCTGCGGTCCTGGCCCTAGCTCCTCCAGCAGGCGACATGACGGAGACTATGGTACACAACCTTGAGGGCTTACTGGCAGGAGTTCCAGATTATCAGGGGATCGAGGAGGTCCCCATAGCTTCCCAGATTCATATAGTGGGTGTGGAACCCATGATGCACCGCCTTTTGAGGCGGGTGGCACGAGCAGTGGCATGCTACCGAGAGCACAACCTACCGTAGTAGACGCCTAGGGTTCATTTTCCACTGATGTTTTTGAGAGACATACGTCTCAGATGTACTGAGCATGTTGGCTTTACTTCAGACATGTACACTTATTTTTTGAGCGCCTTAGTGCACCGCACGATATATATATATATACCGATTTTAGATGGATCTTTTACATGTGATGATGTTTTAATATGCTATGCGAATGTCTAATACAAATGTGATCTGGTGTATCAGTTGCACAACATATGATCCATGTATTTTTATATTTTTGGCAAGTTTAAAATCCTACACACACATGCACACTATGCTTGGAAAATAATTTATTTTCATATGCTTATGTTTATTCCTAGATGGATCTTTTCTTCACGCGATGATGCGTTTTATATGCTATGCAACTGTTCGACACACATGTAATCTGATGTATCTACTACATAACAAACGACCCATTGGAATGTATTCACACACACGCATATATTTTATTTTTACGAAAGCTTGAAAACACACATGAGAATCACGTATGCAAAATATGCTTTATGAGAAATGAAACGGGCATGCCCCCCAGCATCGTGTCTCAATTCGAGGTACATGCCCCCCAAGCTTCAGTCCATTGAAAATGGGTTCAAGGTTGACATAATGGTTATGTGCTCGAAATGCACGACCTCGCGTTTCATTGTTTTAACGAGGTTGGACATAATGATCACGAACTATCCTCGTATACAAGCCGTTTCATTATTTTAACGAGGTTGATACATTAGCGAAACTATCCTCGAGACTCCTTGTTTCATTTTTTAGGGAGCTTGACATAGGAAAGTGAACTATGCTCCGGCCAATCCTAGTTTCATTTTTTAAGGAGCTTGACATAGGAAAGCGAACTATGCTCCGACCAATCCTAGTTTCATTTTTTAAGGAGCTTGACATAGGAAAGTGAACTATGCTCCGCCCAGACCTAATTTCATTTTTTAGGGAGCTTGACATAGGAAAATGAGCTATGCTCCGCCCGAACTTCATCATAATGAACAGGAAGTCGGGGCTTCCAAGAGTGGCGCTCCCGGTGGGAGGTCAATGTCTCGGAAGTCGGGACCCAATGCCCCCAGGACACTATGCACGACGGCGGCATTGCTGGATATAGGCACGGGAGAGGTGGCCACGTAGTTGATCTGGGGTGAGACAGATGCAACTGGTTGATGAGAACCAAGAGGGAAGGAGAATTGTGCCGGAGGGGCTTGTGGACGAATGAACGATAATTGATCCATTGTCACTATTCTTCCATTGTGTGGAAAGAAAACCACACGAAAAAGTGAAGAAGCAAGGACTCCCATGGCATACACATAGTCACGACCAAGGAGAAGACTGAAGTCTAAAGATCCTTGGATAACCGAGACGTCTATATAGACAGTCTTGCCTCCCAAAGTGATAGGGAACTTTGGAAGGATCCCTAATGGTTGACTCGTTCCTCCGTCAAAAGCAGTGAGATTCGGTGCAACAGGTACAAGCGATGGGGAACCCTAAGCTTGCCAAGTAGTAACGGGCATAAGACTAACCGATGCTCCTTCATCTAACACAGTGCCAGGCAGCGCCATATTGGAGGCATAGGCGGTGACCCAGAAAGGCACATGGGATGGGAGGGGAGGGGTAGGCAAACAACTCCAATCGAAGGAGACGACCAAACTATTTGGTGGGGGAACCATATGGTTGCCCCCCTGCTCGGGAGGGACAGAATCGCAATTCTCCGGAGAGGCTGGGATGGGAAAACCATCATCTAGCTCAGGAGAATTTGATGAGACAAGAAGAACATGGGAATTTGGCTCTTCTGAAACAGAGTGGTCGACAGGAGGTGAACTCCAGTCGACACTCTTTCCGACCAATGGTTGGTCTGAAACAGGCTGGGCAGAGCCAGGTTCAAGAAGAGGAGGCTGGACAACAGAGGAATTTGAACCAATCTCGTTGTCAGTAGGGGGACGATCTGCAGCTGCAGAAAGACGTTGATATCCAACGGGGAGTTGGTGTGAGGGAGCCGCGAAACTTTCCAAGACGGTGGAGGCTTTATCCATGAGTGGACAAAGGTGAAGGGGATGATTTCCTTCACAAAGTCTGCAAGGGATTCGAATATTCCCTTTTCCCTTGCCATTCCCAACTGATGAGGTAACATCACCGTGAGCCTCAGAGGACGATGAGGGGTGGGCCGGAGCATGAGACCATACTTCTAAGATCCTAGGAATGCCAGGACAATCACAAAGAAGATGGTCCTCCTTGCATAATCGACAAGGAAACTTAACCTTCCGCGGAGGAGCGGAAGGGGGCCCGACTTCAGGTATACTCGAGGGAGCAACAGTTGTGCTTGTAACCTCTCCCTTAGGGGACTTCTTCTTTTTGTTGTTGTTGTTCTTCTTCTTAGCCACCTGGTTATTCGAATCGAAACTTTCACCAGGCGAAGTACAAGAAGGAGACGTAGAAGTAGGCATCGAAGGAGAGAGGTCCACCTTAGGTTCAACATGATGTTGTGCAGGTGGAGGGACTGATGGAGTACCAACCGACATGGTAGGGACCAAAGAGGTTGAAAACAACCAAATAGGCAACCCGACAGTTAACCCTGGCAGGGATAATTTCGCCATATAAGGAGCACCAACATTCCCAAGAGGAGGGGAATGACTAGGATTCCCATCAGGAGGGGAACTTGGGTTGGTGAACCCTGGAAAAGTTGTCATAGCAAAAGAAACCTACTCAAGCTAATGCACACAAGATCTAACCAGGCAATGTTATCGTGGCCAAATTAATTTTTAAGTAACAGGAACTGAACTTGACCTTTTCATTTTTCGAGAGTCGAGAAAAAGACGAAAAGATGACTCTAGTCTCCTTCGAATGTTTAACGAGCACAAACTGACAAGACGCTCACTTACACCTTTTCTTTTAGGGAGTCCAAAAAGGATCAAAAGTGACTACTCTGGAGATTCTAAGCAAAAGGTTTACCAAGCAATCTGTAAAACCGATTATACACCTTGGAAATCGTATGAGAACCAAGGACTTTCCATACTGCAGTCAATCTTCCCGAATGTTGTGTTCGGTGCGTTACGATTCACAAGTCGGCAAACTCGGCTTCCTATGGATAAAGGATGTAAACCTAGTGGAGTCTCCCCATATATACGCGACGGTACGTGGGAGCCCAAATCCGTACTAGACCACAATTGAATCACACCAGGAGGAATCACCCAACCTTAATGCGAAATTAAGACAACGCCGGAGCACGTCTCTAGCCTAGACCTCTAGATATTTGTGTTAAGTTCCAATGCGTTTTTAGGTAAATTCGGTTTATTTTATGGTTGATCTTGAAATAAGTTTTGATTTCAGGTCCTACCGTATGATCTCTCACAATTACTTATATGTAAACTATATGCCAAAGAACATCATTTCATTCGATGAATTCTAACTATGAGAAGGTTAGGAATTTTTCGATCAAACAAAATGAATTCAAGCAATCAAACAATCTAATGCAGCTAAAGGCAACGAAACGAAACTTTTCTTTTGAAAACACAAATCGACGAAATGTTCTTTTTCCTTTTAACTATTGAATGCAAAAGATATTAGTTTGATTTTCTTTTCAATGGCACAAATCACTTAAAATGATTTTGAGAGACATCAACACCGAGTAAAAGGAATAAAATCACTCAATGAAGACACAACAAAGTTCCCAAGACACCAAAACCAGTTTTCCAAATCAAAAGAAAAACAAAGGCTTGTTGTGAGCTATGTGATCTAAGCTCAACAAGACAAAAAGGAATTCAAACAAGGAGGAATCAAATCGCTTGGAACACAGCCAAAACACTTTTAACAACCACTGAGCAAGTGTAAAAAGCAAATCCAAAGTTGGCTGGTCAAACAAGAAAACAAGATCTCGCGGAAGGCTTGACACGCACACGGCCACTAGATGCCCTAGGGCTAGGGTACGAAATCAATAGAGAAAAGCAAACACCCAGAGGATGGGAGTTAAAACCAGTCACACAAAGCTTCAACACACTTCAGCAACTGTAAAAGTTAAGGCAAAATACAAACCAAGCAGCGAAAGCGAAAAGGAAGGTTTTGCAAAAACAAAAAACAAGCAATAAACGAACCCTTGTGGAACAAGACTTCACAAGCAAGTATCTCAAAGATCAGACAACATAAATCAAGTCATAAACCAGGTGGAAAGAGCAGGGGATAGTCAAACCAATAGGCTCAGGAGACAAAATTGAACAAAATTCAATTCTACAGGATCAGCGCGGGTGACCCTCAGCAACTAAGTGCTGACCAGACAACACGCGTAGCAACTTTGCATTGTCAGCGCAAAAGTACACGACTTAAGCGTGCTAGCTCGAAAACAAGGTCAGCGCAACTGTTCAAAGTACAAGCGTGATGACAGTGAAGTCAAAGAAGCAGACACGCGACGTTAGCGCAACTTTTCTGATATAAACCGCGCTGAGGCTAAAAAACAGGCAGAATCAAACCAAAAGCTCCCAGACCAAAGTAATGGCTTTTAAAACAATTAAGGCACTTCCCAGAGTGGACCAGGAAATCTAAAAATAGAGAACTAATCCCCAATCTTTGACAAGAGAATAACAATCAAACCCAAAAACAAGGATGAATAACAAGAGACACAAGCAACCTCCCCAGTGGAGTCGCCAAATTGTTGGAGAGGTAAATCCCCTCTATGGATAGAGGCGATCCCTACTAGCCCAGAACGGGTCTAGCAACAACCAATCAATGCTACTATGCAAGCTCCTAGTTGCAATTAAAAAGTGGGCAATGAACACCTACTTGGATTCCAGCGCTATAATTTGATGAAGAGATGCCGCTCTCGCTCCTTTGCTCTGGTCGGTCACGATCCTCCACTATCCTCGCGAATGGACACCTGCACATGCAAAGAGAGAAAAAACACAAGCGTGAAATCTAATAAAAGCAACTATACATCATTCAGAAAAGATGTAATTCACATTAACCATTACAAGACAAATGAGAATGGAACCATAACAGTAGTCATCTATCTTTTATTAATCAAAATCAGAGAAAGGTACAACCAATGTTCTGACGTTGAGTCCTTCTCAAGAGGGTCCAGCCAGCAAGTCTCATAAGCATTCACCCTTGGAGGTAGATCTCCCAAGACAAACAACTCTCTCTCTCACACAAGGCAACAAGACTTCACAACCTTCCTTAAGCTCTCTAGCAATCCACACTTAACACACCAACTGCCTATTAAGAGCAGCACTAAAAACACTATGAATTCCCCTCTGTCCAGAACTATATCCAAAAAACTAGCTGCTCATGGCAATGGTGGAGGCTTATATAGGAGAAGGAGTCTCCATGAATGGTGGAAGGATAAGCTTATCTCCAAGAAAGGTGGCTCATATGACAAACAGACATGCCATAGAAGGGAGGGCGACATTCACAAGGCCAACAACCAGGTCTGGAGTCATCTCGAAGGCTCGCTGTTAGAACAAATTCGCCCAAACAGGATCAGCGCGGGTGAATAACTGGACTGGCGCGCTGGCATCGCATCTCAATAACAGAAGAGGTTATGTCAGCGCGACTTAATACAAACAGAGGATGCGCTGTTTATGAAATTCGACCAGCGCGGAAAACCCGTGTGCTTCCGCGCTGGCAGCGCACCAATTGCACTATCATCCGCCAGTCAGCGCGGTTATTTCAATAACAGTCACGATGATCAAATAAACTTTGGCAAAGGGGGTTCTTTTGGCCATTTCAGAGAGCATGAGCATGATGGATTTGATTTCATGACACAGTAGGGAGACTGACAAGGAGACAGTGACAAATTATTGTGTAACACCTACTATTTGGATGTTGTAGGGATACCTGTTTGAAGTAGACATGCAATTGGTGTTGCATTAAGTGGAACTACCGCTATTTGTGAACTTTGTTATTTTTCTTTGATCATTGTTTCTATCTCTGCCTCCATCTCTTTAATCTATGCACTCTGGTCCACTAAGAGCTTCAACATTTCTTCTTTCTGAAATTTTCTCTCCTAACAACTTTCACTAGGGATCTTCAGTCACAGATAAATTCAATTTCTTCTTCATGCCTGCTATGTCACCATTCTTTTTCTTAATAATCTCCTCCATGGAATTTGAATTACCGGGATCAAAACCTACTTTGATCACCATTTCCTCCAAATATTTAATTTTGTTTTCCTTAGCAAGAGAGTAAACTTTCTCCAATTCAAGTTGTGATTGAACATTATTTAAAGAAAGTTGTAATTTGGAAGTAGTGAGGGTAGTCTGTGTGAAGGTTGAGTGGACCATTTCTCCTCTTTGCATGTGCATGTCCATTTGATCCAAAGGATGAACATCCTTTGCCTCAAACTCAAAAGTAGTCTGTTTGAAGTCAGCTATTGATTTTTGTCGTGGAACCTAGGCCTGCGAGAATGCCATATGAATTCTTCCCTTCTCTATGTCATAGGTTGAAATGAGCATGATGAGGCAAATCAATTACCTATCATTTAATTGTCCACCCGGGAGTTTCGTAAAACTTGCAAAGCATGCATGCATTATATATCTTAGAAATTAACTTTCAATTTAGATCAATCTAACTATGAAACCAAATAATGAAAAACAAATTCACCTATTCTAATTCAGCACTCAATTCAAAAGAAATTATAGTACAGCACACATAATTGAAATCTTAGTCTTTCAATCTTGCAAGAATTAAAAAGCGCACCACTCTTTCATAAATCAAAGCAAAAAAAAACAATCATTCTTAACCTCTCACATAGGAAAATATATGAAAGAAAATAAAAACAAATGCTCTTAACTTCTAGTAGAAAGAAAATAAAAACAATCACTCTTAACCTCTCACAAAGGAAAAGATATGAAAGAAAATAAAAATAATTGCTCTTAACTTCTAGGTAGAAAGAAAATAAAGACAATCACTCTTAACCTCTCACATAGGAAAATATATGAAAGAAATAAATCTTAATCTATGAAAGCAATAAATATTAATATATGAAAAACAATAAATCTCACACATTGTAGGTGGCCAATCCAAAAACATGAGAGGCGGCAAGTTGAGGGGCCCCAAATGCAAGCATAACCAAATCAAGGTGAACATCACTCATGAGCATGGTGCCAAATCCAACTTCTATACTCAAAATTTGAGAACTTCCCCAACTTTACACTTTCCTTTCAAAGGAGAAGGCTCTCCTATTTATAAAAAACATAAGAAGCTAACTCGTTAATGGAGATCCATTATTCTCTCCCTAGATCCCTAGAAAAATATCATCGAGTTACAACTCAAATAGGTAAAGATGAGACACATATCCTCTTTGACCGTTATCCAAATCTTCTTCCATATCTTGCAGATAATTCGAATTTGAGTATTGGAGGCCACATAAGTGTGCCTTGGAAGCTTCCAAATGACCTACACATGTCATGAAACTCAAGCCACTTTTAAGTATTAGCAAGTATACATCATTTTTCTAAGTTTTAACCATTTAATTCACTTATAATACTAGAAATCATTAACGTTTGGAAAAAACAAAGGTAACCCATATAATTATGAAAATGGAGGCTAATGAGAGGTTATTTGGTCATGGAGTTGTGACATATGAGTTATATGGTGGTGATAAAGGTGAAAGTGGATGATATTTTGAATACATTTTGGAGACTCTACATTCCCCCCAACTGATGTTATTGCATGTCCTCATGCAATCTCATGCAATCTACTACATTGCTTAATCATGATTTGCTTTTGAATGAGCTTGGCTTAGATCATATGTCCTTAAACTTTTGCATTTGATAGTATTTTATAATTTTATTTCATTTTGCAAAGTATTCCTTGTCATACATTGAATTGCAACATGTTTGGTTGGTTCTTGTGTGATAACCAAATCTTAACTGGTATTGGTTCTTTTGTTTTAATACCTTGTTTCTTTTTGTTGCAACAATATTCATTGAACATTTTTAAGAATGCATAAATCAGCCATATAATATGCTCATCATTTAGACATTTATTTGCAAATCACATAACTTTTGAATCATAATGCAATCATAAATGATTATGATGAGTATGTTAGGTTGAAATGAAGTGAAATGGAATGAAGTGGTATGGATGTGATAATAAATGGATGTCCCTTCCCCCCAACTAAAGGTGTTTATGATTCTTTTTTCAAATGAGAAAGGAAATATGGTGAAGTATTTTCCAAAAATTATAATTTTAGTATTCAAGGAATTCTATGATTAAAAGCTAGAAAAGAACATACCTTTACTTACCTAAGAAGTGGAAAAACTATGCATATGTAGACAAGTTGTAGCTATTGCTGGATCATGGAATAGAATGTAGAATTTCATCTGCTTCTCGGTTGCATAAATGGTGGATGAGGTGGTGAAAGTAGAATCTTTATTGCTACTGCTAAATTTGTTGTATTTGTGACAAAATGCTGAAATGATATAGTATTCACCTTCCACAAAACCCGATGGTACAATTCTAATCATGCAAATAAATGTATTGTTGTCGAGCATGAAGAGAAGTCATTGGATTAACAACCATTAATGAATGGTGTTAACCAATGCAAGGCAAAATTGCCATTAGTGTCAACGACTTCCAAGGTACCGAAGTACATCTTGCAAAGTGTGAATAGATGAGCTGATGTCGAGCCACTTGAAAGATCCAACGATCAAGGGACATTGATGTATTCCCATGATTTTTAGCGAGAGAACTTGTCATTGATGCAACAAGCCTCAAGGTACTAATAAGGACTCTAGCCTTGAACCTAGATAATGTGTTGATGTCAATAGGCCAAGAATATTTAGAAGGGAGGCCTTAATGAATCCTCCATCATCTAACGCGAGTATGAAATGATGATTTTGGAAGGACTATGAATGAAAAATTTTGCAGTGGATCAAGTTTATTTGATGGAAAGGAAAATGACAAGAGGGTAAACAAGCAAATGGAAAGCAAAATGACAAATCAGCATGTAATCGAGCCGAATGTCTCTATTTTTTTTTTCTCGGCAATACTAACTACTATTATATTAATATGTACAGAAAAACTTTACATCCAAGGAAGCTGGCTGCCCAGGACCATCTGTGGCTCCATGGGTGGCATTAACCGACTCATACATTTGCCTCGCAGGGCAATTTTTGCAAAAAGATCGAAAAGCAGGACACTGAGAGTTTCTAGAGAAGCATCGTGACAACCCACGCAGGGGCTTTTCCAAAAAGACTTGTGACCCATACCTACTGTATAAGCTGAAAGCATAACCATGAACAGACAAAAGACAGGTAGCGCCATAAACCAGGTGCCAAACAGAAGACTCTGTGCCCACTGCGACTGCGGTAGCCGTGAGTAGGACTTAGCCACATGAAGAACACAGACCACAATACAGAACAGAAAATTGAAGTTGACAGAACCCTGAAACCGACCTGAGAGGACCCGACCTAAGAGAAGGAAGCAAAAACACAAGAGCGCCTCTGGGAGCTAATCCTCTGGCTCTTCTTCCACGATTGTGCACCATCCTTGTCCTTCTGGAACACCTTCCCACATATCCATGGGATTCTACGTAGGGGTTGGCAGCTCGGAACCACGAGGTTGGGAGGGTGGCTGAGGATGCTCTCTTCCTGAAGTGCTCTCCACAGAAGACGTCTCTCCCATTGGGTGCTTTCCCTTGCCGCTCCCTGAGCTCTCCTCTGCATTTGATGGCTCCCCCAATGGGAGCTTCCCTTTCCCGCTTGTCGTGCAATCCTCCGCAAGAACCAGTGACGGCCCCTCTTCGTTCTCCTCTGGAATTTTAGTGAAAAGCACAGAGATATGTGCATTAATTCCTGCATTATCCCTGGAGCTACCCAGTGAGAAGATAACTGAGCCAAATGCTGGTAACATGGGCTCCCCCTCACTAGCGCTGCCAACTTCCACATCTTGGCATGCCGGAATTGGGGTAGCTCCCCTTCTTCGATAACAGTAGCAGCAGCAACAATGGTGATGAATGTCTGCTGCAGGGGGATGGGAGGATTCTCCACGCCCTGAGCTTCTCCTGCAAGGCATTCTTTCACGCACCATGATAACCACCTGTTCCTCTTTCTGTTCACCAGCGGAGGAGGGCCGATAGAATTTGCGAACCTTTCCCACAGCTTGCTATCCCCAAATTTGGATTGAACCGTGCTCAAAAGAGTGTAGACACGGGCCAAGAAACGTAAGTATGAAGCAGACCTCACCCCAACTCTCAACCACTAGCTCGCGGCGTAGACACTTAGCTTGCCATGAATTCTTCTCCATGCATTGTGCTCCCATCTCCAGCCGGTTCTCATACTTAAGCTCATTACCATGTCTGTTGAAGTGACCTGCAATGAATGCGCTTCGCAGGCTTGCCAACGCCTCTAGCGGCTCCATTAAGGATGCCCCGATGCCTCTCCCGTTTCAGAGTTTTGACGGTTTGAGGCATTAAAGGCTCCTGCAATATCACGTGGCAGCCCATGCTCGTGATGTGGCACTGCCTTGTCCATTCCGATGACACCCGCATCCGGGGCAATGGCCTCTGCAAGGATCAGGCTTTGACACTCCTGGAGCTGCTGCCTATTAGAAATGATGTTTGTGTCTCCTGATAAGAGAGAGTGATCAGTCTCTGTCCCAATGTTAGCAAGGAGATCCGCAACTTTGTTGCCCTCCCGTTTAGTGTGTAAGAAGGAGATGGCACTGAAATTGCTGAGCTTCTGTGCTAAGTCATTCAGCCTTGCTTCGAGCCTCCAACTGGGTGCTATTTTCCTTGCGTTCGAGCCATTCTGAAGACGGGTGGCCATGTTGATGAGAATCTGGGAGTCTCCTTCTACAATTAGGGGTTGTAGGTTGAGATTCCCTGCTTGCACAAGGCCTTGCCATAGACCTTCCAACTCTGCTGAGTTGTTAGTGTCCCACCCAAGGTTCCCAAAATAAATCCTTATGGATTTTCCTTCAGAGTCCCTTAATATACCTCCGTAGCCTGCGGCTCCAGGATTTCTTTTGGAAGCCCCATCGAAATTTAGCTTGAATGAATTTTTGGGAGGGGCTTCCCATTGACAGTCATTCTTGTTATTTATATTAGTAGCATTACTCTTGAAAGAATCAGGGGATAGCTGCAGCTGCCAATTATCTAGAATGTTGCGCTCATTATCAGTGGAAGGGAGGTCATCCTTAGTCCATACCTGGAGCATCATTGTCTCTTGAATGTTCTTATGAATCTTGCTCCAGGTTTCCTCTGATGTAGATTGTTTGTCTTTGAAAATTCGTTGATTACGTTCCTTCCAAATATTCCAAAGGACAATCCCTGGGACAATATTCCATAGATGGTTAAGGATCTTGCTGTTGTAGGGTTGCATTGGCCAGAGTCTTAAAGAATTAACGATGTCGCCCTCTCCCCTGCAACTTTTTTGACATCTGAAACTGACCTTGTCCCATAGTTGACTAGCTAGGGGGCAGGTAGCCAGAAGATGATGGAGAGTTTCTTCATTTTGAGAGCAATTAAGACAGATCGAGGGGCCATGAAAGTTCCACTTTCTAAGCTTGTCCCATGTGAGGATTTTTTTGTGACTCACCAGCCAAAGAAAGTAGGCGATTTTTGGCCATGGTCCAAGCTTCCATATCTTGCTCCACACAGGGTCTGGGGGAGAGGGGAAGCTACATAACAACCTGTAAGCTTCTGTAGTGGTGTAGGACCCCTTGGGTAGATATCCCCATCTGAGTATATCCGCGCCATTATCCTGCCTGATCCTTCTTTTCTTAAGTTCGATCATGAGCTCTTCTTGCTGCTGCGTATCTGCTTGGTGGAGAATTAGGTCGCTCCTTTTCCATTTTCTAAAATTATGCTCCATTTCTGAAGACCAGAGTTGATGAACTGTTTCATGCTGCTGGTTCAGCCCGACAGGTATTAGCACCGGGTGAAGAATATCTTGGAGTTTGGGCTATTGGTTCCAGGCATCAGTCCAAAATCTTGCAGTGCGCCCGTTCCTAATTTCCCAGAAGCTGTGCTTCTGAATTAGTTGGTGGTGTTGCTTGGCCACATTCCATATTGTGGATCCTTTTTCAGTGGGAATGAAATGGATGAGCTCCTCTTGCGGTCGGTTTCCGGCATACTTGGCTGTCCATATTTTTCCCCAAGGCTTATCTGGGCTAGTGATCCATTGCCACCAGATCTTTGCGTTCATGATGGAATTGTTGTGATCCGGATCCCTTAATCCAATACCTCCCTTCTCCTTGGGCATGCAAACATTGGTCCATTTCACTAAGGCCCATTTGCGATTTGTAGCTGCGCTGCTCCATAGAAAATTGCGTTGTAGGTTTCTTATGCTTTTTAGAACCCATTTGGGCGCAGCTAGAATAGAAAACAAGTACAGAGGCATAGCCTGCAAGATCGATTTGATGAGGACGATTCGGCTGGCTAGATTAAGGGTTCTGTAAGTCCAGAGATTGAGACGGTTTTCCAATTTCTCAAGCAGGGAGCACCAAGCGGGTTTCTTAAGGGCTGAATCCGAGAGGGGAGCTCCCAGGTATTTAGAGGGAAGAGAGGCCACGAGGAACCCCATGATGTGAGAAACAACAGTTTTGACTGGGGGCAGAGTATGGAAGAAAAAAATCTGAGATTTGGAGCAATTGATATGCATGCCTGAGGCTTCCGAGAAATCATGAAGGAGGGATCTTAGACGATGGGCTTCTTGGGCAGAGGGATAACCAAAAAGCATCGTGTCGTCGACAAACTGATGGTGGGTGGTGGCAGGGGAGTTATGCACTGAGATGCCTTTGATCTGATGAGATAGGAGGGCTCGCTTGATGTGCTGCCCTAACCCTTCAGCCATAAGGACGAAGAGAAAGGGGGAGAGGGGATCTCCTTGGCGAATACCTCTTGAAGGATTAAAGGGACGGGAGGGGATGCCATTGACAAGAATAGAGAAGTGAGTGGAGGTTATCAGGTTCATGATCCAATGGATCCAAGGAGAGCAGAAACCAAAAGCTATTAGCATATCATGAATGTAATTCCAGCTTAGCTTGTCAAATGCCTTGGAGAGGTCTAATTTGAGAAGCATACCTGATTGATTTGAGTGCTGGAGGGAGTGAATAATTTCATGAGAGAGCAGGATGCCATCCATTATGTGCCGCCCTTCCACATACCCTGACTGTTCCGAGGAGATGAGCCCAGGAAGAAGAGTTTTCAGACAATTTGCTATGACTTTTGATATTACTTTGTAGATGACATTGCAGAGCGCAATGGGCCTGAATTTGTCAGGGGTGATGGAATCCTCCTCTTTGGGGATGAGAGTTAAGAAGGTGGTGTTGAGGGAGGGCTGGAGCCAGCGTGTTGCCTTTGATTCTTCAACTATCTGCCAGACCTCCTCCTTTAACATGTCCCAAAAGCAGTGAAAGAAGGTGGTGGAAAATCCGTCTGGCCCAGGGGCCTTGCCTTCTTTAAGTTGCTTCATTGCTTCATCCACTTCCTGAGGAAGAATAGGGCCCATTAGGAGTTCGTTTTGTTCCTTCGTAATGATTTTAGGGATGTTGCTCGTAATTTTGCGTATGGCCTGACGCCGGTCTTCTCTTTGGTCTTGATGGATCTGTTTGAAGTGGTTGAGGAGTTCCGCTTCAATCTCCTCATGGGTCTCCACTTTATCCCCTGACTTTTTTTGGATGAAGGGGATGTTGTTGTGCATTCTTCTCTGAACAGTAGTTCTGTGGAAGAATTTAGTGTTGCGCTCACCCTCCCTCAGCCATCTAACCCTTGACTTTTGTTTCCAATAAATCTCTTCTTGCTTTCTTCTGTTCGCCAGCTGGCTATGGATGAGATGTTCCTGCTGCAAGGTGGCTTCCGAGTTCCCTTCAATGATGACCCTTTGTTGAAGAATCTCCAGGTCCTGAGTGAGATTTTGCTGCTCTTTGAAGATGTTTCCAAAGGTTTCCTTGTTCCACCTTTTCAGGTGATCTTTTAGAAATCGAAGCTTTTGCTGGAATTGGTACATCTTTGATCCTTCTGGGGGAATGAAAGAGGCCCACTTAGTCTTCAAAAAATCCTTGAAAGTGGGATGCGTGAGCCAAAATCCTTCAAATCGAAAGGGTTGTTTGGTTATGTTACCTGGCCTTTGCCATTGCAGTGCTATTTGCCAGTGGTCCGAGCCAGAGTGAGCCAGAATGGTTGTTGAGATGTCCCCTCCCAGGTGGACTGCATTGTCAGAGAGGAGGAAGCGATCCAGTTTTGAGGCGATTTGGTGTTTGCTCGACCTGCGATTACTCCAAGTAAAGGTGTCGTTACAAAACGGCATGTCTATGAGAGAGGTAGCTTGGATGAAGTCCTTGAAGTGACAGTCTTCATGCTCCAATCTGCGCCTACCTCCCAGCTTCTCTTCAGTTTTAGTTATCATATTGAAATCCCTGGCAACAATCCAGAGTGGGAATCTTCTGCTATTGCTGAGAGCTTCAATTGTGTCTAGGAGTGCTATCTTGCTTCCTGAATCTTGTGGGAAGTAAACGTTTGACAAGTTACCATAAATATTGGTGCCCAAGATATGAAAGGTCGCCTGAATAACGTGGTGCGCTGCATGAAAGTCTGAAAGGGATACCGCCTATGCATTCCATGTAATTGCCAGACCTCCTAAGGCTCCGGAGGCATCTACAGCTACCGATCTACAACCAGGCCATGCCTTCGAAAGAATGCTACCTAGCGTTGTAATGTTACACTTAGTTTCTTGGAGAAAGCACATTTGTGGCTTTTCCTTTTTTATCATATGTTTTAACATTCTGAGTTTTCTAGGGCTGTTAAGCCCTCTTATATTCCATGATACCAGCTTCATCATTAACCGTTGATCGAGGGTTTGTAGTACTTCGTCAGCTATGCGTATCTACCTGAATCCACCAGGATTTTCCCGATCTCTATTGTCCTTTGCAAATATGTCTTTCTACCTCTCTTCTTTGTGTTTTTTGTGAGCAGACTTCCATCCCAATGGCTGCCTGATTGTATTCCAAGTTGGATTTGATAATAAGCTCGGGAAATGACCATTTCGAGCTTGTTGAGTTGGAGTTCTGGTATGGCATCGTATGCTTTTTTTTTTGCAGGCTGCTTCCAGCTCTAGGATGTCTAATCCTTGTAGATCGATACTCTCAGGCTCTTCTTCCATGATTTTCACTTGATCACTTTCTTCAGTGCTGTTCTCTGGGTTCTGGGGACGTTCCATTTTTCCGTCAACTTCCATTTCTTTGATGATCTCTGGAACATCTTTCCGGTCCCGATTGAGAATGGAGGGGGAGATGACAGGAGAGGAAGGTTTGGGAGGGGGGTGCGATGGAGGGGGAGTCGACGAGGAGGACGGGTGATCAGGGTGAGCTTCAGCGTTGTGAGGCAAAATCTTAGAGTCTTGGCCCAGAATGTTAAAGCGGTTCTTGGTTACTGGGCCATGAGACGTGGAAGGCTGGGGTCTGAACCCATTTGGGGGTTTCTTGTGAGAACGCTTCCTGCTAGTGACTTTGGTGAAGCCATCCTGAGCAGGGGAATCAGAAGAGTCGAGAGGGCTGGATAGGGTGTTTTGAGGACAATCCCTGAAGAGATGACCAAGGGTATGGCACTTTCGGCAACGGAAAGGAACATGCTCATAATCAAGAGGCTGGATCCATTCCTCATCCCGATGGGCAAGAGTGACCGAGTCAGGAAGGGCTTCATTGAGGCGAATAAAAACACAAATTCGGGCATAGGAAATATACTTACAGGTCTTGGTTTCTTCTGATGATCTAATATATTCTCCCACCCCATTTCCTATTCCTTTGAGAGCTTCCTCCTCCCAATATTCATCTGGGAGGGAGTATAACCGAATCCAGACAGGCGCCCCGGTTAGATCTTCCTTGT
Organism: Pinus taeda; assembly: GCA_000404065.3. Classification (NCBI taxonomy): domain Eukaryota; kingdom Viridiplantae; phylum Streptophyta; class Pinopsida; order Pinales; family Pinaceae; genus Pinus; species Pinus taeda. The sequence goes on from APFE031689754.1 coordinate 27,162, forward strand.
CTGGGCTGAATCTGGGGATCCAATCCCGCAAATAAAGCCCGGCTGAGTTAAAAAAGTATGGCCCCCCCTCTAATATTCTGTGCTTGTCCTCCAAGCAATAGAATATTTCTCTGAAGAAACCTTTCGGCCCAAGCTGTAGCGTAACATCCCCCTTTGGTTTCCATTTCGCCGCGATCCATCCATTTAGGGCTTTTTCAGTAGGCCAGAACCCTATGAACTTCCCTATGATGGCATGATCTCGCATAAACTCGATTCTTCCGTCAATCTTATCTCCTGGCAGCTCAATTCGTGGTCTTTCCTTGGCAACTGGTCTGCAAGTTGATGAAGTGACCTTCAGACCTTCTTTAGGCTTTTCAGTACCTTTCTGGGGATTGCCTTCCTCCTCCCTACGATTTCCATTTCCTTTGCTGCCGTCCTGGGGTATTTTCCCCCTGTTCAGAACCTCTCTGTCCACTGACCCGAATACGATGTTGTGCGCCTGATCTTGCTGCGACGGGGAGGGCTCTGACGCCCCCCCCTGCGGCTGAGCCATTGAGAGGCCCTGGTGCGCTGCAGATCTGTACCGCTGCAACGATCTAATCACTTCTGAGATGCGCTTGACTGGGGCGCTGTCGGCGCCGTTGAAGGAACGTCCAGGCCCTAGCAAAACCCTAGCAGATCCTAAGCCTTTTTTTCAAGCTTCCGCATAATTGTTTCTTATTTTATTAAATTCAAAAGGTAGTGGGCTTGGCCCGGTTTAGACTAACTACTCGCACGATGAGCTACGACCTTGCTCGGGATCGAACATAAGACCAGTCCGTCATGACCAGGCCAACTTTACCACTACGCCGCCTCCACGACCTTGAGCCGAATGTCTCTATTAATGAGTTAATGAATGGAAATTATGGAAAATGTGGATGGAAAATGTAAATGGAAAATGTGAAGGAAACATGCAACTCTTTGCAAGGAAAATGGTGATAATGACGCTTAGAGAAAATGCTTGAATAGATTGTGAGTTTGGAGAGGAAAAATGATAGCATTTATGGATGATATAAATGGATTTAATTGGTTCATGTCCCTCGAAATTGGTCCTAGAAAGCCAATCATGCACAATTGGCTTCCTTCAATTCTCTGATTTCCCTAGAACCTAAAAACAAACATGGCACTAACATTACAACAAATGTAAGTGTGTTCAAGGAGAAGTGATCAATTTATCTAGGTACATACAAAAAGATTGCATAATTGACAGGTTCATGATGTGTTTTTATTTGAAATAGTTAATCCAATTTCGCAATTGTGATAATAAATCCAATTTCTAAAATAAAACGATTTCCTCAATCAAAAATTCATCAATTGATCTTGCAAATAAAGCACCTTCATAGTTCTTCTTCTTTCTTGCATCATGCTTGAAAACATCATCATTAGACAAATCCAATAAATTTTGATCATGATTTTCTGATTAGAGTGCATTGTTGACAAATAGACCATTGAGTTAAATACATAGCTGTAGAATTGTGGTTCAGCTGCAAAATTGTGTAGTTTCTGTAGCTAAAATCTTGAATATACAGTTAAGTACACACATCTATGCATTTTTATTATGAACAAATAACTAGATTAGTACCTCTTCCAGAAAAATGAGCAAATTCCTACTTGTTTTATTGATGCAATAAACAAATTTTATTAAAAAGGAAAAAGTAATAATAAAAAAATATATATATTATTTTTTTGGAAGGCATATAGCCTTCATAGTAGGCTATAGAATGAACTCCTCTACTCAATAATCAAAATAAATACAACCTATCATCCATGAAAATGAAACTTCAAAGCCAGCACTACTACTATTGCAATGGATCATTGTTAAAACCGGATGTGGAAAAGAAACATATAACTCTAACCCTTAGTGAACCGTAATTCATAACATGAGTGCTAAAACATAAATGAAAGTGAGATGTGGCACATGCACCAATGAAGTTCCAATGATAAGCAAAAGCATAATTTCACGTGGAGATTTGATATTATCACTTACGAATTCCATCTCCTCAAGTTGTGTTAGGGGTGAATGATTATATAGGAATCTCCTTCTAGCATGATGGTGATGTTATGGCATGTGTCCGAAGTCAGACTTGAATCCAAGGATTGCATCTCGAGTGATATATTAATATCTATGCCTCCAAAGCCCAAGAATAGAAGAATTATATTTCCTATACCATATCTTGTGAATTGTTGTCAATACAGTGCACCACATGTTGCATAAGAAAAACACGTGCATCACTGCAATTTCTCTTATTTTTTTGGCTTTTTCTACAGGTCTGCCAAAGTGACGAAAGATCTATGAATTCTATGGATATTCCACCTCTTGTAGATCAGGAAAATTAGATTTTCTCCTTCCATCATGGCCACAACTCTCTGTGCATTAAAATATAAATCGGTTTTTTCTCACGCAATCTCGAAAATAAGGCTCCAGAGAACCCCAAATCTCTCCCAATAAGTTACGAATTTGCTAAAAGTATTCCTGGGTTTTATAATTGACCCCGTTCTGAGAAAATCCCATGTCTTATTTTTTCCAAATTCATTTTCTTTTTTGCTAGTGCAAGAGACAATCCTTCCTTGGCATTAATTCAAAACTAACTTACATATATTACACATACCCACGAACAGAGTCGGCATCAAACCATGGTTAAGCCAACAAATGGTGCGGGGAAAAAATCCAAGACCAAAGGACTATAGTCTTGGAAAAAGAACAACCCAAGATGCACAATTAAAAGCTAACCGAACAGTTGTTCGTAACAGAACTCTATAAAACTAATCTCTAACATAAACCAACGGTGGAGAAGAGCAGCTAACCAGGAACGACTAACCAACAAAAAAACCCGGCCCCACAAACAAGCTCATTTAATCTCGATCATTGATCTCATTCAATATATCCAACGGTAGAAAAGAATATCGCATAACCCTACATGCCGCTATTTAACATATGATCACAACCGTTTTCCAAACGGTCTCTCTGCCACATGTTAATCGCTGAATGTGATCGCTGTGAAAAAGTTGAAACCCCTTCCCACTCGTGGGGCTTGTGAAAACCACTCAGGAAATGGAAAACCTGTTGAAGGTGAAAGAAAACATAAGTCGGGGGTGCCAAGAGCACCCTACTCCCATCCACACGACAAACCAGCTTTTCCAGAGATATTGTGAGAAGAGGCCTTGACAAGCCTGTCTGAAACCCTTGGAGGAAAGCGACCCATTTTGTAGCCACAGAGGGTCTGAATAAGCTTTCTTCTCCGACCAATAAACTGCCTAAGCTCTCTCTTCATTGTAAAACAGAAAAAGGACACTCCTCTGCTCATATCGCTTCTGGATTATCAGTGTTATCCTCTATGTCCCTGCTTCTAAACATCAACCAATATTTCTCGGGTTGATCATGGCATTTTGCCTTAAGAATCAATTGAGTTAGCTCTTGCATTTTGTTGCAAACATTTCCTCTACACAATTCACTCCTTGATTGGCCAGAAGATCTGCCAGCTTATTGGTTGTCCTTCAAACATGTTTAAAAGTTATGGTACGGAGGCCTAGAATGTGGTTGTGGATCCTTTCAAGGATCTAATTGAGCCTCTAGTTCTTTGAGACCTTATCTGGTGCAGTACCCCAACTGATCTTCTTGGATGAGTTAATGATTAACTCAGAATCCGCTTCAACAATCACATTGTGTCAATTATCAAGACGCAAAAATTCTAAACAATGTTTCATAGCCAGAATTTCTGCCATATTGTTGGTGGCTTTTCCAAGATGACCATGGAAAATAAACAAGATATTCCATTTTTCATCCCTTAAAACTCTGCCATGACCTGCTATACCCGAGTTTCCCTTTGAGGCTCCATCAATGTTGAACTTCAAAAAATCCCTTGGGGGGAGGTTGCCAAAAATGAAGCTCAAAGTCTTTAAAGTGATTCTTCCTTCCCAGGCTTTGAGCAATCAAACTTTGTAATCCAAGCTGGTAGAGAATCCTCCATTCAGAAGCCGAGGGAGGATTCTTAAGAAGATTTCGGACAGTGGAGCTCATAGTCTCTTGTAGCTGTTTTAGGATCTGATCATGAAGTAACAGGGGTGATTTTTTTTTCCTTGAATATCCTATTATTCCTTTCTTTCCAAGTATTCCAAATGATGAAGCCAGGTGTTAAAGCCCAGGCAATGCTAAGAACTTCATTATTCGTTAAATCGCTTCTCCACTTGCTTAGGGTGTTGATGACGCTTACAAGGTCTTTGTTTGACTACTGGAAGATGGAGGCAAAAGAATCCCACAGCTTGGAGGAAAAGGAGTAGTTGTTGAGAAGATGCTCCATAGTTTCCTCTTGCATTTCATAGAGCTGGCACCTGGAAGGCCCCAAAACACCTCTTTTCCTAATATTCTCCGAAGTCAAAATTTTCCTGTGTTGCACCAGCCATGTGAAGAGTTTAATTTTCATCCAACCTTGTTGTCTCCAAAGTCTTTGCCATGATTTATCCGAAGCCTCGGAAGCCAAACCAAGGAGAATTTTTTTTGCATCCTTAATAATAAAGGTGCCCTCATTGTTATTGCCCCATCTTAGCTGGTCATTCCCTTTCGAAACAAGAGTTGTCCTTTGATCTAACTCTTGCATTAATACTTCAGCTTTGTCTTTTAAAGAGTTGTCATTTCTAAGATCAAATTTCCTCCATTTTCTCCACTTTCCTGCATTGTTGGTCCGATCCTAGAAATCCTTAACTTTAATTAATCCTTTAGCATATGTCTTTGCCTTAAGTTCCTTTAATTCTTCTTTCAAAAGAATGGGTTCTTGTTGCCATCTATCCTACCAAAACAGAGCTAAGTTTCCCTCTCTCATTTCCCAGAAGCCATTCTCTTGAACTAGACCTCTGTTGTCCCAGCCCTTGTTCCATATGTGTGATCCCTTGATATTACCATCCATTCTTATATGATCTTCATTAGGCCATGAACTGGCATATTTTCCTTTCCAAATTGTAGCCCATTGAGCCTTTGGTTCTTTTAGCCAACACCACCATAATTTAGCCCCTAGAGCTTTGCTTAAAATTTCAGGATCATCCAATCCTAGTCCTCCATGATCTCTGGGTTTGCAAATTTTCTCCCAGGCTACCAAGGCCCATTTTTTCGTTACTTCCCCCTTTCCCCAAAGAAATTTTCTTTGTATGCTTCTGATAAGCTGCAAAACTCCATTAGGAGTTGCGAGAACATAAAGCATAAAAAGTGGTATAGATTAAAGAATAACCTTTGTGAGCACTAGTCTGCCAGCCAGGTTTAAGGATCTAACCATCCATTTCCTGATTTTGTCTTGCAGTTTGTTGATAATCGGCGCCCAGATGCTTTTGTGTAGTGGCTTAGCAGTTAGAGGTATCCCCAAATATTTTGAGGGAAGAGAATCTCTTTGAAAGCCCAGAATTTTATCAATGTTCTTTTGAATGGCAATATTATTGTTGAAGAAAAAGATCTTGGATTTGGTGAGATTAACTTCCATACCCAAAGCCTTGGAAAATTCATTTAGAATCTGTTTGAATGCATGAGCTTCTTTGACTGTAGGGATTCCTTGCAGCATGGTGTCATCCACAAACTGTTGATGCGTCCAAGCCTGACCCCTATCAAAGAGTTGGAGACCTTTGATCTTACCGACTTCTTTGGAATGATTGATAGATCGACCTAGTCCTTCCATCATAAGGATGAAGAGAAAGGGAGAGAGTGGGTACCCCTGTCTGAGGCCTCTAGAGGGAAGAAATGTTTCACAGGGAGAGCCATTGACCAAAATAGAGAAACTTGAGGAGGTAACCAGGACCAAGATCCATCTTACCTAGTTGTGATCAAACCCAAAAGTAATAAGTATTTTCCTGATATAGTTCCAACTTAGTTTATCATAGACTTTAACAATATCTAATTGCATGATCATACCAGCCTTTCAGTTGATAGTCAGAGAGTGAACCACCTCATGAGCTTGAATGATATTGTTGAAAATTTTCCTTCATTCCACATAACCATCTTGTTCCATAGAAACCAGGGAAGGAAGGAGATGTTTGAGTCTATTGGCCACCACTTTTGGTATTATCTTGTATACCACATTACATAAAGATATTGGCCTAAACTTGTTCAGAGTCTGAGCAACCTCCTGCTTGGGGATAAGTGCAATGAAAGAAGTGTTCAGAGCTTTCAGAGTAGTTTTATTCATCTTGGAATCTTCTACCACATTTAGAATATCGTTTTTAACAATGCTCTAGCAGGCCTTGAAGAAATCAATGTTGAAACCATCTGGGCCCGGTGCTTTACCATTTTGCATTTCTTTGAGCACTTTGCTAACTTCCTCCTCGGTTACTGGCTTGTTGAGGTTGACATTGTCCTCACTGGACACCAGCCTAGGAATGTGCCTTGTGAAGTTTCTGATGGAATTCTCTCTGTCATAGCAAGTTTCTTTGGCAATGCCTTGAAAGTGCTTAACTAGAGCTTTTTCTATTTCAGCATGAGAATTGTGAAGATTGCCTCTCTCATCCTTGATCACTAAAATTATGTTGTGAACTTTGTTTGCCATTGTGGATTTATGGAAGAAGTTAGTATTTCTTTCTCCCTCTTTAAGCCATTAAACCATCAATTTTTGCCTCCAAAATATTTCCTCTTGTTTGCATAATTCCTCCCATTCTTGATGGTATTTGGTGACCTGAACATTCCTGGCTTCATCAAAGCCATCTGTGATAAGGGCTTGGTTGAGTTCCTGCATTTTACCCTCTACTGCATTTTTATCTACAAAAATGTTGCCATGTTCCTTCTTGTTCCATTCCTTGAGCTTAAGATTAATGTGTTTTAGTCTTTTTTGAAGAAGGAACATTTTGGTGCCCTGAATGTTCAAATATTTTGACCACCATTTGGCAATATTACTGCTGAAATCTGGATGAGAAAACCATATGTTTTCAAAGCGAAAAGGTCTATTCCTTGGAGTACCAATACTCTGCACCTCGAGATGAATTGGCCAGTGGTTAGATCCTCCAAAGGGTAGGAGTCTTGCTAATATTTCCTTATTATTAAGCATAAGGTCTTCAGATATCATGAATCTGTCCAATTTTGAAGCCACCTAAGACTCTCCTCCTCTTTTATTGTTCCAAGTAAAAATACCATTACTAGTTGCAATGTCCACTAACTTCATAATGTCTGTAAAAGACTGAAACTTTAGAGAGTCTTGACTTTGAATTCTAGTTCCACCTTTTTCTATGAAAGTGATTTAATCATGTAAAAATCCCCTCCTAGTATCCATGGCATGTCTACATGTCTGTCCCTTAGTTTCTCCAGAGAATCAAGAAATTTTAGTTTTCCTTCCAATCTTTGGGTTCGATACACATTGCTGATTAGGTAGGTTTCCTTATCTCCAACAAGTTAGATGACCACAGAAAGATAATCTCGAGATGCTTTAGCATCTAAAATTTCTATTTTCTTAAGATTCCAAAGGGTGAGTATACCTCCTACTGTATTCTCCGCTTTGACTTCCAGAAACTCATAACTGTTGAGCCACCTACTATGAATCTCTTTTAATTTATAAATGGAACATTTGGTTTCGTGGATGAAGATCACATCCGGAGCTATTTGTTTCATTCTGTTACTAATCAATCTTTGTTTTCTTTTACTACCAAGACCTATAATATTCCAAGAAGTAAACTTAATTATTAAAGATTGGTAAAGGAGTAGTTGGTTAGGTCTTTCATCTTACTTGAGTCTATCATTAGCTTTCCACATTCCATTAATAACTCGTTCTATTTTTTCCTGCCTCTTTTTTTCCTGGGTTTCTGAGTGCTAATCCAGGTGTGGGTTTTGCCGTTTTTACCCCTTCGTTGCTCTACTTTCCTTTGCTCCTTTGCCTCTTTGGTCCTTTGTTTTGGGTTTTCCATATATATAGTTGTTGGACTTTATTGAACTCCTCTGGAGGTAAGGATTCTATCCCTTCTTTAGTTCCTTGAAACAAGAAATCTTCCAAGTCAAGATTCTCTTTCTCAAGAATTTCTTGAAGTTCTTGGTCCTCTGTTTCCATCTCACTTTGGGTCATCTCATGATCCATTTCTATTTCTGCATCGCTCACCATCAATTTTGTATGTAGAATCTTATCTGGTGTTTGTTCCATGTCCTCTTCTTTCCCTTCTTCCATTAATTCTTCCCCTTTCGTCTGGTCTGTTATGCTATCTTCTTCTTCCACTTCTAAGACTCAGAACCTGTTTTGGCTCGTTTGTTGTCCTTCATATTTCTGTTCCTTTGTTCCCTTCTTGTTTCCTTTTCCTTTGTTTGCCATTTTATGAATGCTTTCAGAGTCTTTCATCGCGTTAGCCTTACTCTTATTCTCTATTTTAGTGAGAGGGCAATCCTTGAATAGGTGTCCATGTTCATGACATTTGCGACATCTGAATGGAATATGTTCGTAGTCTATGTTTTGAACCCATTCTTCATCATAAACTTCCAAGATTATCTCATCTGGAAGAGCTCCAGAGAGATCCATCTCCACACAGATCCAAGAAAACGAAGTATACTTTCCCCTCCTAGTGGCTTCAGAAGCTTTAACAAACCATCCTAGCTTATTTCCTATGGCTGCTAAGGATTTTGTTTGCTAATAATCAAGCGGAAGAGAATAGAGCCTTACCCAAACCAGGACTAAAGTAAAGGTCTCACGTTCTTGGACAAAATTCATTATTCAAGGTCGCATATAGAGACCCGCAGCAGCAAAAAAGTAGGGCCCACCTTCAAAAACTCTATCCTTGTCTTCAATGTTCGGAAAAACCACAGTAAAGAAACCCTTTGAACCTAGGTGTAGGTTAATGCTTCCTTTTGGTTTCCAATGGTATCTTATCCACATTTGTAAGGATTTTTCAGTGGGCCATAAACCCATGAATTTGCAAATGATTGCATAGGTTTGCATATACTCCATATTCTCTTGTAGAGTAGGCTCATTTAACGTGACTCTGGGAGTTACAGCAGCTTTGGGCTTACATGGGCCCATGTGTACTTTGTTTTTTGTTCCCTGTTCCTTGTCTTCTTCCTCATTCTCTTTAGTAATAATTTTCTCCTTGGATTCTTGTCTATTTTGTTCCTCTTCACTGTTCTTGTTCCTTCTCGTTGAAGATCCTCTATCATTTTCTATAGCTTTTTTTCCCCTGCTAGTCAAGGCTTGCTTGAAGGAGGGAGTGGAGCTCCCTCCTTTGCGCCCCTCCATGGATCATTGCCTCTGCAGCAACATTGTAACCCTAGTTTTTTTTATTTTTCGCCTTCGCTCCCATCTCTCCTTGTAATCTCCTCACTTCTTTTCCAAATTCATTTTCATTTAGCAAGAAATCGTGTTTTAAAACTAACATTTTTAAGTTGTTATGCACTTGCTCTACTTCAGGTAACTATTTCTAATTCTAGTGGAAATTGAAAGCTAGCTCATGGGCCACATGGGATTCTTATGAAATATCCTCAATATAGGACCAAAATTTCTCAGTTCTACAAAGAACCCAAATCATAGAACAAGAATTTGGTGAATTTGGTCACACCATAGTACTTTCATCAGTTGAATAGCCAAGGAACCAGATTTTCCCATCAGACTACACATCCACCACCAAAATCGGTTTCAATTCCAGTTCTCCCTCTGATTGAATGAAGCACAGGAAGGAAAGTGCAAATAGGAAAGCAGTGATGAGGGCTGACTTGATTGCAGCCATGCTCCAACTGGGATTCATAGGTTTCAAGAGTTTTGTCGTCCCTCTGGCTCTTGTGCCCTCGGATGGTAGACATGGCAATGTAATTAATTATTTTTCAAGCCGTTGAAGCGCTATTTACGAGATTTGAAATTTATGAGATCTATCCAAATCTTTGAAATCTTTTCATGCCTTACGTTCCTCATCATCATGGATTCCCAATTGAATTACTCAATCTCAAAATCCCTGCAGAGTTTTCCAGAAAATCTTTCATTAATGCTTGCGAAATACTGTGCCCTGTTTTCCAGTCTTTATCCAATCTTCAATGAAAATCATCCAAAAAATCTGGATCAAAATATGTTGCTTCATCTCACATTCCACATTTAGATTCCCCATATGAAACAAAATAACAAGTTATTTGATAGGATTTCAAGCAAACTATAGAAATATATATAACATCTTCATAAAATTAAACCTCTAACTAATATATAACATGCGTAAGTCAATCACATGAAACCCGCAACCATTCATCATTTTAATCAATCAATTGCAACAGCAATTACTAATGATTGGAAGTTGAATTGCATGCTGAATTCATTTTTTTATTTGCAGGGTGTTTGAAGCCCCAACAACCAAAACTAGGTTCAATCCCGGCGATTCACCATTATTTTACTTTCCATGAAACAAAAATGGTTTACTGCGGAGTAGATTAATGTTCCAAGGCTAGGATCTCGACGACATATGCAATTTTTATGTTATTCACACATTGAATGCCAAAGCCCAGCTGTGAAATATTGGATCCAAAGGTACGGTTCCAGCATTGTAGAAGTTCACTTCTCAACCTTCATTTGTTTTTCAAACTCTCAAACAATGTTTGTGTCAATTCGTTATCATTGGCTTATATGAAATTATTATTTTTTTATTTGTTTTTTTTAATTGTGTTGGGTTTTGATTATTTATCACATATAGTGGGTTATGTATGTTTATCACTTTTTACTGTTTTATTTTTATTTGTGTTTTTTAATTATTTTTGTTTAATTTGTGTTTTGTGTTTTATGTATTTTTTTTGTTTAGTTTATTTTTACTGACTTGAAAAAATAAATAGATGTTTCTCTTTTTTTTTATAAATATATTATTTCAAATTATTAAAATGCAAGAAAATAAATACAATCTAAAAATTCTAAATTCTAAATGAAAAAGCAATCAAGAACATTTTTTTTGTTTTAAATGCAATCAAGCTTGACTTTATTTCCTAATTTATCTACTTGAAAGGATTTTTTATTTTTATTTTTAAGTATGTGAATGTTTCCAATGGAGCCATTTATGGATTACACTTTCTAGAACGTTCATATCCAAATTAGTAAAATGTACCTGATTGTGCATGAGGACATGACAAATAGTTTTAACGTTTAGATTTGCCGCAAAGATCTCGTGAAGAACAGATGAATGCCGTGGCGCAATTGCATTTCAATACCATTCCTCAATGTAGTCCTTGTGCTCCAAAGAATGTTTAATCTGCATTCTAGATCCTTTGTCCATAAATGGTCAATATCAATTTTTTAATATTTTTATAAAAATTATATGCAGCTAAATGATTCATGCATCTACATACTTTGATCATGCATCTAGAAAAAAACTAAAACAAATGAACTCTAAACTGAAAGCTAGTTCCTATGCACACTTCCCTGGGAACGGCACCAAAATTTTGAGGCAAATCTATTACCTATCATTTAATTATCAACCTGGGGGTTTCGTAAAACTTGCAAAGCATGCATGCACTATATATGCTAGGAATTAACTTTCAATTTAGACCAATCTAACTATGAAACCAAATAATCAAAAATTAAATTTACCTATTCTAATTCCACACTCAATTCAAAAGAAATTATAGTACAATTATAGTACAGTGCATGGAATTGAAATCTTAATCTTTCAATCTTGCAGGAATTGAAAAGCACACCACTCTTTCAGAAATGAAAGGAAAAAAAAGACAATCATTCTTAACCTCTCACAGAGGAAAATATATGAAAGAAAATAAAAACAAATGCTCTTAACTTCTAGGTAGAAAGCAAATGAAAACAATCACCCTTAACCACTCACATAGGAAAATATATGAAAGAAAATAAAAATAATTTTTCTTAACTTCTAAGTAGAAAGAAAATAAAGACAATCACTCTTAACCTCTCACACAGGAAAAGATATGAAGGAAATAAATCTTAATCTATGAAATAAATAAATATTAATCTATGAAAAACAATAATTCTCACACATTGTAGGTGGCCAATCGAAAAGCATGAGAGATGGCAAGTTGAGAGGCTCCAAATGCAAGCATAACCAAATCAAGGTGAACATCACTCATGAGCATGGTGCCAAATCCAAATTCTATATTAAAAACTTGAGCATTTCCCCAACTTTATACATGCCTTTCAAAGGAGAAGGCTTTGCTATTTATACAAAAACATAAGAAGCTACCTCATTAATGGAGGTCCATTATTCTCTCCTTGGATCCCTAGAAAATCTCATAGAGTTACAACTCAAATAGGTAATAATGAGATACATATCCTCTTTGACCTTTATCCAAATCTTCTTCCATATCTTGAAGATAATTCGAATTTGAGTATTGGAGGCCACATAAGGGTGCCTTGGAAGCTTCCAAATGACCTACACATGTCATGAAACTCAAGCCACTTTTAAGTATTAGCAAGTGTATGTCATTTTTCTAAGTTTTAACCATTTAATTCACTTATAATACTAGAAATCATTAACTTTTGGAAAACGTAAAGGTAACCCATATAATTATGAAAATGGAGGCTAATGATAGGTTATATGGTCATGGAGTTGTGACATGTGAGTGAAATGGTGGTGATAAAGGTGAAAGTGGATGATATTTCGAATACATTTTGGAGACTCTATAGAGCCTGTGCTGGATTGAAGAAGACTGTTTCCTTAATTGAGTAGATATGTTGTCATGAATGGCTTCATTACCTTGTTTAATCTCTTTATATCTCTGGAAAATAACCAATTGCCTCTGTTATGCATATGACTCTAGTGTGTGAGGTATTGTAGCTTGAAGCTCTTTGGTAGTCGAGGATGATGGAGAATGAGTCGTACTGCCATCAAACTTAAAAGTTTGAAAGCCTTAGAATACAACGGTACCGTGTGTTTCCTCCAGTGGTGGGAAGTCTATCTTAAAGACTATCTTAAACTTCTTTGAATATATCTTGAACTCTTTGGCTGAGACTTTTGTAACTAAAGGAGATTCTTCTTCTCTGGGTATGTTCTCAGTCTTTTCTCTAGGTATAGGAGTCTCTGAAGCTGTTCTAGAAAGTACCTTATTTTTTTCCTCCTGTAATATTTTTTCTACCTAAATGTGTTGGTTCATGTACTTCTCTATTTCTCGTCTTTGGGTATGCACCTATGGAGTTTCCTTCTCTTCCACTCTTAACTTAGAAATTACCCCAAATGAGTCATAGGACCAAGTAAAACTAAGAGGGAAATTCATGTGTTTCAGTAGGAGGTCTACTTCCTCTCATGCTTCGCTACTGTTGTAGATGAAATTTCTTATCTGTGTCTTAATTCAGAACTAAGAGTTCTTCTTGGCTACCACAAAATGGATGTTGTCTACATGAATTATTTGCCTGATGTACTCCAAGGCAAATATTCTCAATGGAAGGTACTTGGGAAAATTCTATGGTGGCATCTATGAGCCATAAACTCCAATCTTTGTAAATGACTACTATAGGTACCAATCTCCTGTCTTCACATGTTCATTGAGTTGTAACACTTTTTGAATATCCTCATTCATTGTTGGAATCTGCTGGCCACTCAGAAAACAAGTTGCTCGATACACAAACTGATCAATAAACTCTGTAAAATTGAATTCTTGTGATTGTCTTTTGATCATGGAGGTCCAGAAGATAATGGAATGAAGCTCTCCTTGTTGATCAAGCTTCTATACTACAAAGGGAAACCTATTTTTCTAAAATCAAATGAACATATACATAAGAATAGAAGAATATCGAAACATTCCTTCAATTAGAAACTGAAGGAATTGTACATGAATTACATTTTCCAAGAAGTTACCATAGTCAAAGGTGACTAATAGCCCTTCTTCAGTAGAAATGGTGGATAGGAAGCCTAAAGTAGGCTTATCTACTCATTCATATGTAAAGTAACCAAGTAGGCATGAAAAGGTAGAGATAATATGTCTAGTCCTTTAAGGGAAAATAAAATAATGATAAGGGGGATTTTTCTTGGGGAGTTGAGAATCTTCTCAGAGGAAGACTTCAAAAATCATGGCTCTCTGGGGGAAGGTGATTTTTTGATAGATTTCTTTGATTGTTTCAAGGGAAAAAGGGGTAGGGAATCACTCTAGGGTACCTACAACATTTGGTTTATGCTCTCAAAAGTAATGGTGAAAAGGATTTCACCATTGGGGGAAATGATATCCCTCTTACTTTAAAGGTAAGAGGAATCACACTTTAGGAAGAATTTGGGGAAGTAATAAGACTAGGGGGAAACAAACAGGGGTAGTCTAGACTGCCAGTGGCTTATTTCACTAGATTAGTCAAGGTAATTATCATGAAACCAACATCGTAATTCGTCGAGGTCAAATTCACACACTGTCTCGCCTATCATATAGTCTCTTTCAGCAAGAGCGATGTGGTCTAAATCCACAGGGGGAGTGACCATGGGATTCACCACAGTGGAAATTTTGGGGGCCATCATGGTAATAGAATGAATGCGAGAAATATTGAAAGAGGGAATTTGCAGAAGATCTCAGTAATTCTCAGGAAAACACTAGGTGGGAGTTCCTCTGTAAAAAATCAGAGATAGAAAATTTGTCTGTGAATAATTTTTGATCGGTGTGAAACAGAGGACAAAAGCAATGTACAGTACACAAAAGGAGAAAAGGATGTGATTGTGGTAGAAAATGGAGCTTTATAGTTCATAGACGAAGTGGAACTGTTGGATCAATGGTTAAGAGCTCCATTTACTCTGCAACATAATGGAGGAAATGGGAGGAAACTGCAATGGGACAGGTGCAACAGTCATCGACATGGTGGATTAGGATAAGTCGATGAAGGGGTGGGGCCATTTGTAGGAAGTGATGGGAGGAGCGATACATGGCATCAGTGGAATGGAGGTTGAGTTGGTATGTGGCGGGTGAACGTTGGTAGGAAGGAGGGTTCTGGAAGGATGGAAGGAACCACTTTTTGGACCCCCTCCTGGTTGTCAAAGAGAATCACTGCGAGGGGGTCCTAAAAGGCTTAAGGGGCATCAAATCGAAATAGGATGGTGATTACAAAAGGTGATGTGTGAAGAGTTTAGCGCCAGCAGTCCCACACCACATTTCAGACAAATAACTTTTACACCAAAGTCCAAACTTTGGACAAATCACCAAATTCATGAATTACATAATAAATCAATCTTTTTCCTACGTTAAAGTAACTTTAAACCCATGACGGTGCATTTAAACATGAAAACCCTATTTATTTTGTCATTCTTAAAGGACTAAGAATATTTATTTAAAACAACTAAACTAATCTAACAATTACATTAATCCAGATTAAACTGTTGGATTAAATTATTCATCTATTCTACCTATCTAATATCAGCCAAAATTACATTATTTTGCTACTTTATTTACTCTAATCTAATTCACATAAATTGAAACTTGCTTAAACATTATTAAACTGTATGTTTCTTTTTCTACTAATGCAAGAGTCAGACCTTCAATTCAATAATAAAGTACAAAATTTACAACTGTCCACAAGGAGTTGTGGACCAAGGAAGAGACCCCTAACCCTGACAGTGAACGATCTCGAGGCCAAATTCCCAAACTTGAAAACCCTACATCTATGTTTTTAAAAAATTCAAAATGAAGAAGAAGCCTCCATCGAAGCCAAAACAACAAGCCTCTTGCCTAAGACCAAAATCTCCCACCAAGAAGAGGAGCACTAACACCTCCCGCTAACTCCCAAACATGTCGCCTTAAATGTCACTATTGTTGAAGAACCTGCCGCCAATTCGGCCAATTTTCATGATCAATCGCAGCCATCAATCCACCTCTCTTGATTCGATGACAGAGGCTCATATCGCGACGGCCAACATGCTGAACTTTATCATGCGATGAGGGCAGTATTTTGGCTGACCCCACCACCATGTGTACCTTGTTGTATGGGATTGCTCCCAAATTGGAAATACCACTAACCGCTAGCGAGGCCAACGATCGCTGGAAAACAGCCCCTGAACCGGTATAATGATCATGGGCAAATAACCCATGGTAATGACCTCCATTTGCTCCTATGGACCCACCAACTAGCTCGATCCATACGAACCGTAGATCCTCTTCGTGAAATCCTACAGTTGAGGATCATACTGCTCCAATCAGCATCGCCGAACATTAGCGTGCGATCAGAGCGGTATTTTCTCTGGCCCCTCGGCCATGTGGTGTTCACTGAATGGGATCCCTACAAAAAAGGCAAAACTACTTCCCACTCACGAGGCTTGCTATCATCCCAAAACCACTCTAGCCATGATGTTCTGATCAAAGGCAAAAGAATCAGGGTATCGGGTACGCCATGGGATTCCTGCATCCAATCGCTCACTATATCTACCTTACCTATGCCATTGTGAGAAGGGGCATCCACCAGCCTGGCTGAAACATAGAGAAATAAAACTCCCACTTTATAGCCACTAATAACCTGATTGAGCGTGTTGCATCGAACAACAAAGGTCTTCCAAAGCACAACACTCGCTGAATAATCTATCATGTACACTTCGCTGATCATAACGCTTCTGAGTCATCTATGCTCTCCTCCATGGCCCTGCTCTGAAACACCAACCAATCTTCCTTAGCCTAATCATTGCACTTTGATTTTAGCCTATGCTAAGGTAGATCTTGTCATTTCATTACCAACCTATTTTCTGTGCAGTTCACTCCTTAATTGGCTAGAAGATCCGTTAGTTTATTGGCTGATCTATGCACATGTTTGAAATTAACTGTGCGGAGGCTCAGAAGGTGGTTGTGGATCTGTTGAAAGATCTGAATCAGCCTCCAGTTCCTTGAGGCCTTTTCTAGCATCGTGCCCCAACTGATTCTCTTGACCGAGTTAATGATTAACTCGGAATCTGCTTCCACAATCACATTGTGCCAATTGTACAGAATCATGAATTCTAAACATTGCTCCATAGCCATAACTTCTGCCATGTTATTGGTGGCTCTCCCTAGGTGACCATGGAAAATGAATAGAATCTCTCCTCTCTCATCTCTTAAAACCCTACCATGACTCACATGACCCAGGTTTCCCTTTGACGCACCATCAATATTGAATTTTAAAAATCCCTTGGGGGGTGGGTGCCAAAAATCAAGCTCAGAGTCTCTAATGAGAATCTTCCTTTCTAGACCCTGAGGAACGAGACCCTACAACCCTAGCTGATAGAGAATCCTCAAATCTAGAGCCGAAGGTGGATTCTTAGGGAGATTTCGGACTATAGTACCCACGGTCTCCTAAAGCTATTTTAAGATCTGATCCAAGAAGTGAAGGGCTGTATTTTTTATGTCCTTAAAGGTTTTGTTATTCCTTTTTTTCCAAATATTCTAGACAGTGAAGCTTGGCATAAGGGCCTAAGCTAAGTTGAGGACTTAATTATTCGAAAAATTACTTCTCCACTTGTTACAGGTATTGATGATGCTTTCTTTGTATCTATCTGACTGTTGGAAAATGGTGGCAAAAGAATCCCATAACCTAGAGGTAAAGGTGTAGTTGTTGAGGAGGTGCTCCATTGTTTCTCTTGAGCTTCACAAAGCTGGCATCTGAAAGACCCCAAAACTCCCCTCTTCTAGATGTTTTTCCAAGTCAAAATCTTCCTATGCTGAACGAGCCACATGAAAAGTTTAATTTTCATCCAACCTTGATGTCTCCAAAGTCTTTGCCACACTGTGTCCTAAGCCTAGGAGGCCAAGCCAAGGAGAATAAGTTTAGCTTCCTTAAGATTAAAGGTGCCCTCATTGTTGTTGCCCCATCTCAGCTGGTCATTCCCTTCTAACATTAAAATTTTTCTTCCATCTAGTTCTTGCATTAGCTTCTCAGCTCTATCTTTTAAGGGGTTGTCATCCCTAAAATCAAATTTCCTCTAATTTCTCCATTTTCCTATACTGTTGGTTTCATCCTAGAAATCCTTAACCTTGTATAATCCTTTAGCATCCGTCTCTGCCTTAAGATCCTTCAAATCCTCACTTAATAGAATGGGTTCTTGTTGCCATCTATCTTCCCAAAACAGAGCTAAGTATCCCTCTCTGATTTCCCAGAAGCCATTAACTTGGACTAGTCTTTTATTATCCCAAGCCTTGTTCCAAATGTGAGATCACTTAATATTTCCATCCATTTGAATGTGGTTGTTACTTTGCCATGAGTTGGTGTATTTTTCTTTCCAATTTATAACCCACTGAGCCTTTGGTTCTTTATCCAACGCCACCATAATTTAGCCCCCAAAGCTTTGCTTAAAATTTCAGGATCATCCAAACCAAGACCCCCTTGTTTTCTGGGCTTGCAGATTTTTCCCAAGCTACCAAGGTCCATTTCTTCCTTTCTTCCCCCTTGCCGTAGAGAAAATCTCTTTGTATGGTTCTAAATAGATGCACGAATCCTTTAGGCATAGGGAGAGTAGAAAGCATGAAAACCGGGATTGATTGAAGGACAACCTTCATGAGCACCAACCTTCCAACCAAGTTTAAGGTCCTCATAGTCCATTTCCTAATTTTATCTTGTAGTTTATTAATGATCGGCTCCCAGATGCTTTTGTATAATGGTTTAGCAGTTAGAGGAACCCCCAAATATTTTGAGGGGAGAGAATCCCTTTGAAAGCCCATAATTTTAGCAATGTTTCTCTGAACGGAAATATTAGTATTGAAGAAAAAAATCTTAGATTTGGAGAGATTAACCTCCATACCTGAAGCCCTAGAAAAGTCATTTAGAATTTGTTTGTATGTGAGAGCTTCTTTGACTGTGCGGATTCCTTGTAGCATGGTTTTGTCCACAAACTGTTGATGTGTCCAAGCCTGTCCCCTATCAGAAAGTTTGAGACCTTTGATCTTGCCCACTTCTTTAGCGTGCTTAATAGACCGACCCAATCCTTCCATCATGAGGATGAAGAGAAAGGGAGAGAGTAGGTCCCCCTGTCTGAGGCCTCTAGAAGGTAGAAAAGTTTCAGATGGAGAGCCATTGACCAGAATTGGGAAGTTGGAGGAAGTGACCAGGGCCAAGACCCATCTCATCGAGTTGTGATCAAACCCAAAAGAAATAAGAACTTTCTTAATATAATTTCTATTCAATTTATCATAGGCCTTGGCTATGTCTAGTTGCATGATCATACCAGCCTTTCTATTGCTAGTTAGAGAGTGAACCACATCATGGGTTTCAATAATATTATTAATAATTTTCCTTCCTTCCACATACCCACTTCCATGGAAACAAGGGTAGGAAGGAGAGGTTTGAGTCTGTTGGCCACCACTTTTGAGATAATCTTGTAAACCACATTGCATAAAGCTATTGGTCTAAACTTGTCAGGAGTTTGGGCTCCCTCCTGTTTAGGAATCAAAGCGATGAAGGAGGTGTTCAGATCTTTCAAAATAGTTTTGTTCAACCTAGAATCTTTTACAACATGCAGAATATCCTATTTTACAATATTCCAGCAAGCCTTGAAGAAATCTACATTGAACCCATCTGGGCTAGGTGCTTCTTTGAGCACTTCACTAACTTCTTCTTTAGTAACTGGCTTGTTAAGGTTGAACTTGTCTTCTTTGGACACCAGCCTAGGAATATGATTGGTGAAGTCCCTGATGGAATTTTCTCTGTCATGACAGGTTTCCTTAACTATATCTTGAAAGTGATTAACAAGAACTGCTTCTATCTCTGCATGAGAGTTGTGCTGATTACCTCTCTCGTCGTTGATCAATGAAATTCTGTTGTGCGCTCTATTAGCCATAGTGGATCTATGGAAAAATCTGGTATTGTGTTCTCCTTCTTTGAGCCATTGAACCCTAGATTTTTGCCTCCAAAATATTTCCTCCTATTTGCATAAATTCTCCTAGTCTTGATTATATTTAGCAACCTAATCATTTCTAGCTCCATCGAAACCATATGTGACAAGGGCTTGGTTGAGTTCCTGCATTTTGCCCTCCACAACTTTTTTAGCCTCAAAAATGTTGTCGTATTCATTCTTATTCCAATCTTTGAGCCAGAGCTTGATATGTTTTAGTCTTTTTTGAAGAAGGAACATTCTTGTGCCCTGAATGTTCAAATCCTCTAACCACCACTTGGCTATGTTGTTGTTGAAATCTAGATGGGAAAGCCAGATGTTTTCAAATCGAAAAGGTCTATTCCAGGGAGTACCAATACTTTGCACCTCCAGATGAACTGGCTAGTGATCAAAGCCTCCAAAGGGGAGACTTCTTACTAATATTTCCTTGTCATTGAGCATAAGGTCTTCTGAAATCACGAATCTGTCTAGTTTTGAAGCCACCTGAGACTCTCCTCCTCTTTTATTGTTCTAGGTAAATATGCCATTACCCATTACTATATCCACTAACCTCATAGTATCTATAAAATACTTAAACTTCAGAGACTCTTTGTTTAAAAATATGGTTCCACCCTTTTTCTCCGAAAGTGATTTGATCATGTTGAAATCACCTCCCAAAATCCAAGGAATGCCTGAATTTCTATCTCTGAGGCTCTCCAAAGAATCTAGAAATTTTAATTTACCTTCCAGTCCTTGGGGGCTGTAAACATTTGTAACCAGGTAAGTTTCCTTATCTCCTATAGGCTGTATGACCATTGATAAATATTCTCTAGATGCCTCAACATCTAAAATGTCTATTTTTTTTGGATTCCAAAGGGTGAGTATACCTCCTGCTGTATTCTCTGCTTTGACTTCCTGAAACTCATAACTATTGAGCCATTTACTGTGAATCTCTTTTATTTTTTGAATGGAACATCTAGTTTCCTGGATGAAGATCACATCCGGTGTTGTTTGTTTCATTCTATTACTAATCAGTCTCTGTTTTTACTACCAAGTCCTCTAATATTCCAATAAGTAAACTTCATTATTAAAGATTGGTAAAAGAGTAGCTAGTAAGGTCTTTCATATTACTTGAGTCTATCATTAGCTTTCCACATTCCATCAATAGCTCATTCTACCTTTTCCTACCTCTTTTCTTTCCTAGGTTTCTGGGTGCTAAACCTAGTGTGATTTTCATCGTTTTAACCCCTTCGCTATTCTGCTTTTCCTTGTTTCTTTGCCTCTTCGGACCTTTGTTTTGGGTTCTCCATATAAATAACTGCTGGACTCTGCTAAACTCTTTTGGAGGTAAAGAGTCTATCCCTTCTTTGGTTCCTTGAATCAAGAAATCCTCTAGATCTAGATTTTCTTTCTCAAGAATCTCCTGAAGTTCTTGGTCCTCCGTTTCCATCTCACTTTGGGTCATCTCATGATCCATTTCTGTTTCTACATCAATCACCATCGTTTCTATCTGCTGATTTTTTTCTAGTGTTTTTTCCATGTCCTCTTCTTTCCCTTCCTCCATTAAACCTTCTCCCTTCATCTGGTCTGCAGCAGTAATCCCTTCCTCCTCTTCCAGGACTTGGAACCTATTCTGACTGACTTGTTGGCCATCAGATTTTTGTATCTTTGATCCACTCTTGCCTCCTTTTCCTTTTCTTGCCACTTTGTGAAATCATTCAAAGTCTTTCATTACGGTAGTTTTACTCTTATTCTTTATTTTAGTGAGAGTGTAGTCCCTGAATAGGTGCCCATGCTCATAGCATTTGCAACATCTAAATGGAATATGTTCATAGTCCACAGTTTGCACCCATTCTTCATCAAAAACTTCTAAGATTACCTCATCTGGTAGAGCTCCAGAGAGATCCATCTCCACACATATTCTAGCAAAGGAAGTGTACTTTCCCCTCCTAGTGGCTTCAGAAGCTTTGACAAAACATCCTAACTTGTTTCCTATGGCAAATAAGGACTTTGTTTGCCAATAATTGAGAGGAAGAGAATAGAGTCTTACCCAAACTGGGACCATTAAAGGTCTCACATTCTGGAACAAAATTCATGATCTAAGGTCTCATATAGAGACCCGTTGTAGCATAAAAGTAGGGCCCACCTTCGAAAATTCTATCCTTGTCTTCGATGATTGCAAATACCACTGTGAAGAAACCCTTTGACTCAAGGTGTAGGTCAATGCTTCCTTTTGGTTTCCAATGATATTTTATCCACATTTGTAAGGTTTTTTCAGCTGGCCATAAACCCATGAATTTACAAATGATAGCATAATTTTGCATATGGTCCCTATGCGCCTGCAGAGTAGGCACATTTAAAACAACTCTGGGAGTAACAATAGCTTTGGGTTTACATGGACCCATGTGTGCTTTGTTTTTTGTTCCTTGCCCCTTGTCTTCTTCCTCATTTTCATTAGTGATGTTGTTCTCCTTTGACTTCTGTCCATCTTGTTCCTCTTCACTGTTCCTGTTCCTTCCCTTTGTAGCACCTCTATCATATTCCATTGGTTTTTTACCCCTGCTAGTCACAGCTTGTTTGAAGGAGGGAGTGGAGCTCCCTCCTTGTTGCCCTTCCATTGATAATCGCCCCTGCAACAACCCTGAAACCCCAGTTTATTCTACCCCCATCGCTCCCAGTTTCAGTGCTAATGTTCGATGGCATTAAACTGTATGTTTCAAGCACAAAGGTATTGTGGCATTTAGACAAGCTACACACAATTTCATGAATTTATTCTTTGAAAAACCAATAGACTATCAGTGGAACTTCAACTAGCATCACTTTCACATTTATTCATTTTTTGTTTTGTGGGGTTCTTTTATCATTTATTTTCTTTTTCCTTTTTCGATATTTGTATTTATACCCTATTTTCATTTTTATTTTCATTTTTCTATATTTTTTTGAAATCACTTATAGTAAGCAATATTATTTACAATATGAAATATGGAAAGCAATTATTCAATCATCATTTGATCCTATAAATTATAGGACCCCAACAATAACCTTAACCGATTTACTATCCTGCTTATTAATCCTCTGCAATATTGTCTCAACATACTTCCTCTGGTTTAACCAGAGCTTCCTATTTGTCTTATCTTGTTTAATTTCCATTCCCAAAATATAGTTTGCAGCACCAAGATATTTCATGTCGAAATTGGAGGATAGATGGGACTTCAAATCATAGATAATTTCTTTGTCATTTCCAACCAACAGCATATCATGCACATACAAGACCAGATAAATAACATAGTCACCAATTAATTTAAAACACACACAATGATATGATTTTCTTCTAGTGAAGCCAAGTCCTGATATAAATGTATCAAATTTCTGATGCCACATCCTTGGTCATTGTTTTAACCCATACATAGACTTCTTTAATTTACATACCATTTCTTTCTTACCCTTCACGAAAAATCCTTTAGGTTTCTTCATGTAGATATTTTCTTCCAGATCCCCATGAAGAAATTTTGTCTGCACATCCATCTATTCTACCTCAAAATCAAAAGCAAAAGCAACAGATAAAAGTAATATAATAAAATCTACCTTGAAAACAGGAGAAAAAATATCATGAAAATCAATTCCCAGCACCTGGGAATAACGTTTTTCTACTGACCAAGATTTTTATATTTCCACCTTTCCTTTTGCATTCATCTTCTTCTTAAACACCCATTTTCTGCCAATGGGTTTCCTTCTAGCCAACAACTCCACCAAATCCAAAGCCTCTTTTTTGTGCAAAGATGGCATTTCATCAACCATGGCCTCTTTCCAAAGTTTTCCATCCTCTAAATGTACTTCTTCCCTCACAGTTATGGGATCATGATCAGTAATATATAAAGAAAAATTTGAACATAAAGTAGATGGACTATACCTTTCTGGTTGCCTTCTTTCTCGAACTGATCTTCTCATAACCAGAGTTTGTGGTTCTTCATCTTCTGATTCCTCTTCTATTGGAGAGTATGATTCTTCCTCCTTGAGCTCAAACTCTATCTTCTCAGGTTCCTTTGGTAGGGATTCATGTTTAATAACATCTTTCAACTCTCTAAATGCCACATCTCGTTTGTACACAACCTTCCTTGTTTCTGGGTTCCAAAGATTATAACCTTTTAAATCATCCTTATACCCAATAAAGATGCACTTTTTAGATTTACTATCCAACTTTGTTCTTTTATCCTTTGGAACATGTACATATGCATCATATCCAAATACCCTCAATGTGAAAGAGAAGGTTTCTTACCAGTCCATACCTCTTGTAGAGTCTTATCCTCCAACGTTGATGAAGGTGATCTCTTGACCAGGTAACATGCAGTCTCCACCACCTCTACCCAGAATTCCTATCCCAACCCGACATCACTAAGCATTCTTCTTGCCCTTTCCATCAACATCTTATTCATTCATTCTACAACTCCATTTTGTTCAATTGTGTATGAAGTAGTCTTCTTCCATGCTATACGACACTTCTTACAAAACTCTTGAAATTCCTTCTTACAAAACTCTCCACTGTTATCTATCCTCAGTACCTTTATCTTCTTCTTTATCTAGATTTCCACCAGAGCCTTAAATTCTTTAAAACTATCAAAGAATTTAGATTTCTTCTTGAGTAAATATATCCATGTATTCCTTGATAAGTCATCTATATATGATACATAGTACACAGACTTACCCAGTGATGGCACCGATACAAGTCCAAACACATCACTATGCACAAGCTCTAATATCTGTTTCGCCCTCTTAGCACTAGAGGGGAATTTCACCTGATTATGCTTCCCATTTACACAATTTTCACAGAAATCAAAATCCAGAGAGAAATTAGGCATACCTTCTACCATACCATTATGATGAAGTATTCAAAGGACCTTCTCTCCAATATGTCGAAGCTTTTGATGCCATAGCATGATCTTTTCTACAAAGACCACTAGATTTTCTACTCCACTTTCAGGAACCACATAACTATTACACCCTGTTTTAAATACTGAGAGCGGGGGTGAATCAATATTCCTTTTTGATTGTTACTTTTACCAGTTAAAACTATTATATTTAGAACACAAAATGAGCAATATGAATAAATTCTTTTATTATTATAATCTTTATTATCAATCAAGTACAATATATAGGGCTCCAACCCTTGATGAAGCACCGAGCTTCAATCCCCCAGGCTCCAAACTATTTCCAAGCACCAAATTGGTCTTTTGGGAGGCTCCAACCTCTAGGTCACTGACCCTATATTCTCAAGGCACTGACCTTGTGTTTATAGGTTCCAACCCCTAGGGCACCAACCCTTCTCTGGTACAACATTTGACCTAGTGTCTTTAGGACACCCATCCTCTAGGTCTCCAACCATATCCTTCAAGGCACTTACCTTGTTTGTTCGAGGCTCCAACCTTCAGGGCACCAACCCTCTGGGCTCTAATCCACTGCTATACTTTGCATACATATTTTTTATAGTAATTCATTTCTCCTAAAATTTTCTTCACTGAATTATGTCAATCTACAACTTCATTGTAGTCTCCATGCTACATCATTAATGACAACCTTGTCTCATAGAAGGTATCATCATTGCACTTAATTATACCCAAGAAAAATTTATAAGTCACATCATGATGAATAATAAATCTTGTTATTCAATAGTCTGCACACAACATTAATGTGTCTACAATGAACTACACTAATCTCTACACAAAAACAACTCTCTATTTCAAGCCTTTATTCTCACTATCGCGGTAACTGCTTCAGGAGTAACTACTTTAGGAGTGACTTCTTCAGAGGAGTGACTATCGTGGTTTCATGTTGTGCGTTCAATTAAAAAAAACCATGTTCATACTTAGATAATCTTCTTAGATCCAGGGAGCATCCTTCTGAAATGTTATCTAAATCACTGTCAAACACAAGTCTGATCCTTTCAATAAATAACCCAGTCAACAAAATGCTCGACCTTTGGCTTCCTTCTTGATCCACTTGACCTTCTTCTTCCTTCTTGGCTCGCTCGACCTTCAACTTCCTCTTTCTTTCGCTCGACCTTTGGGTTCCTTTCTTCTGCTACTTCACCTTCACAAGTTGTCAACTATCCTTCTTCTATGTGATATATGCCCGAGCTCAATTCACTTCTCGAGGTGGAGCGTTTGACTTATATATATATGAATCTCATCAGTACCCAAAAGACATGTTCATTGCAGGAGAGGTCGACTTGTGTATGGGGTCAAACATTACAAATATATGATAAACATGTTTATTTATGAACATTCATATTACAATAGATATCTTGCAGTCCCACATGCCACGTCACTGCTTAAATCGCAATCGCAGCTTCATAAAACTCCCGCAATCGGAACCCTTTGGGTTCACGATATAACATTGTTGATGCCCCTATTTACGATGGAGAGGATGCGATGTGATATTAAATAGTTTTTAATAAATCCGTCAAGTCCACAATTCTATCAAAATCAGAGGTTTTCCATCATGAAATCTCTTCAAGACTTGTGATATGCGATGGATATGATATTTATTTAGGATGTATTATAACGGTGTAGTGGGTCCACAATACTATCATAATCGAGGTTTCAACATGATAGGGCTTTAAATATTTCATTACAGTGGATGCGATATTTCAATAGAGTTGTTACCATGAAATGATCAGTTCTGCAGTACATATCACAATTGGCGGATTTCAATGTGGCAAGGCTTTAAAGAGACTTGTCATGTGGCATATGTGATGTCATATTAAGATGTACCGTAATGGGACTATCGAGTCCATGTTACATATCGCAATTGGGGGTTTTGAGCAGTGACATATAATAGAATCGCCAATAAATCCGTTGATATGGTTTCTCCGATGCATTTTGGACTTTGAAGAGTTTCCACCACTTATTACTTAGAAGTTCCTTAGCTCTTTCTATATATTAACTCCTCCGATACTCCACAATACTCCTCTGATATGTTAGCTCCTCCAATATGTTAATTCCTCCAATATATCTCTAATATTTCATGCGATACCTTTGATATGTCTCTTACTCTTGAGAATATGTGATGTTTCAATAAAAATATATTGTAACAAACTCTTACTCTTGTCTTGGCTTTTCTGTGATTTTCGATGGCTACTCTTTGATGTCTTTCCTCCTGGGCTTCTTTCTCCTATTACTTAATATATCTTCTTCTCCTTGGATTTCCTCATTGGGTCTACTACTTCTATTATATATCTATATATATATATATATATATATATATATATAATATAATATATAATAATATAATATATTATAATATATATATATATATATATATATTATAGTTAATCCATATGTTGTATTCAGTCCTTGGGTCCTCCATGGGGAACATTATGATCACAAGAATTTTCCATCACAAACACTACCCTATTGACATTAATGACAACCTTTATTAACAATCTCCCCTTTTGTCATTGATGGAAATATTATTTCCCTTTCCACATTATCTCCCCCTTTGATATCAATGGAAAACGGGGTTCCTAAGTACTCCCCCTATCAAGCTGCTTCTCTTATTCATGAATAGTAGATCTTCATGGGTATGTTACTCCCCCTGTCATAGTGCTCTTCTTTTTACTCAAGATAGAATGATTGTTGCCTTATCATCATCTAACACATTATCCTTTCTTCATGTCTCAAAAGCTACTTTATCATGGCTTCAACAATGTCTAAAGATGCTCATCTTCAATTCTCCCAAACAGATTCCATATAGCCACACACCAAATGTTGAAGTCCAAGTTTTTATGCTTCTACAATCTGTATTCTATTGTCTCCATATTCATAATTAAGAGGTCTTCATAGTACGAATCAAGAGAAGATGCCACCAAAATTGACTTTCTTGATATCTTTCTTTAAATCAGAGTTCCTCTGTATCTCTATGCTTCTCCTTAAGTCACTACCATCGAATATTTCAACATCATTGCATTTGGATGAAATGGTGAGAGGTTGTCCCTCACTGTTGCTATTTTTCTAAGTGACTAGCATCAACTTGAGCTATATTCAGCTGCATGACATTCTTCTTTCTATAGTCCTTTTGATGAGCCATATTTTCCTTGATATCAATCTTTGACTGTGTTTTAAATTCTTTCTACTAACTAACATCTTTTTTGAATACTTCAATTATATTAAATGTTGCCAACTGCTCTTTCTTGTGTAGTGAACAAAACATTCAAGCTCCATTTCCAGATGTATCTATTTGTTTGAAGGTTACATCTATTTGTGTCCACGATTTAACTATTCTCACATCATATCCCTGAGTCGCATTCAACTTCTGTAATAACAACAACATAGTTATTTTCCTTATTAGCATTAGATGGCCTTCTATGTTGCTCTAATTTCTGCTTAGTGTTCAAGTGAAAAAAAAACATCTACAACAATAGTTCATTGGGTAGTTAAGATATTGTGTTCTTTCAAAGGAGTGTTCTAAAGAAATGGTCCATCAAAGAATATTGTTAATATAGCTCATCAAGGATTAGATCAAGCCCATTCACAGATGGCTTCTGCAAGAATGTTTAATCATCATAAGCTCCCCCTAATTGTATGCATGACGTTCCTTTTGGCGGAGTCTCCCCATAAAATGCTTAGATTGTCAAAGATCAGGTCAACAACATGTGTTGTTGGTTGGATAGTTCAGGAGACTTTCGGATCAAATTTTCTTCTTTCTCCGTACTTTAGTAGCTTTCTTCTCTGGAATCGTTCTAGTTTTTGTAGGAGCCCAAGTCAAGTTACAATCACATGCCATATTACCAATGTTATGACATTTGAAGAATTCTATATTGTTCATGAATAATAATTCATGATTTCTTTCAAAATTGCTTCTCAGATATTGTCCGGGACCATAATATTTATCTTTTTGATGTGCCCTACAATCTTTTTCCATGTGTCCAAAGTTTGTACAAGCATAACAATAACTAAGAAATAAAATTTGGTACTTGGGAGATGGAGATTTCCTTGATGTGCTTCTAAATTCTTTTTGCCCTGAGATCCTTTGATTATAACCATTTCTTCTTGCATCCTTGACATCATCTACATTTCTTCTTGGAATGAGACTTCCTTCATTGTTGCCTTGACTCTTATCCGTACCTTTACTGAAACTGGGAGCATCAACATTTCTTTCTGACTTCCTCACATCTTTGTTGTTTGAAGCATTATCATTCTTGCTTGAGGATTCACCTTCATATCCAAGACCCGATTTATCAAATAGAGATCTTTGATGGATGAGCATATCATCCAAGGCTTGAGAGCTCTTCAAGATTTTATCCTTTCATTAAGCCTTTTTCCTGTGGGAGACAATCTCGTCTTCCAATCTTTGGAAATTTTTATTTTTCTTAGCAAGTTGTTTCTCAATTTCTTCCTTGATACAAGATTCTTCATTTTCTTTTTCTTTAAGGGAAATGATATCTGATTTCATTCTAAAAATTTCTTCATTTTTCTTAGCTAGACTACTCTCAATTTCTTCCATGATCCTTGTAGCTTTACACCTTTTGGCCTTAAGAAGGTTGATGTTAGATTTTAGTTTAATATTTCTTCATCCTTTTTTCTTTAGTTGACATATCATGGTGTTTCTTTCCTTTCTTGCTTCATCAACCTGTCCTTCTATGATTTCCGATGCTTCTATTGTCTTCCCAACTCCTTATACAAGCTTTCTTCCTTCTTCTAGTTGATATTTAAGAGAGGATACCTCTTCCTTGCATTGACCAATCTCTGATTCAAGTTTATTCAAGCTTTTGTACCTTTGTTCAAGGTGGCTTGACAAGGTAACTTCCCGTTTATTTGCATTATCTAATTGATTTGTCATGGATATGACTTCTTCATGATGCTTTATTTTGTTTTGTTGAAATTCCTCCTTAAGCTTGGCAAGCTTTTCATTCCTTTCTTGTACTTGAAGCTTCACAAGGTCAACTTCCTTCTTATTTGGTCTTGGTCACCAGCTAGTTATTTCTTCTTAAGTTCCTCATTTTCCTTTTTCAAACTGATAATCTCTTTCATGGCAGCCATAAGTTTAGAGAGGAGATCTTCTTAAAAATATTTTTCATTCTCTTCATCCTCTAGGTCTTCTTTAACCTTGATGTTATCACTCATATCTTCAACTTCCTTGATGGGTTCTAGATTTCCTTCTTGTTTTCCATCATTTTCTTGACTAGAGATCATTTTTAATGCTCCTTTTGAGTGAAGATCATGAAGTTTGTCCCATATACCCTTTGTTGATGAACACTTTCCTAAATTTTCCTTTATAGAATCTGGTAGTCTATTCAAGATTTTATTTATTGCTTTTTCTTTGTACTCCTTGGATTCTCCATTCATCATGCTATCAACAATCTCTAATTTCCAGACTTCAATACATTGAATCTTTATGAAATTCTTCATTATTTCTTCCCATATATCAAAATTTCATTGAAAAATGCAACCTTCACAAATTGATTGATTTCAACTTCGGTGGTTGAGGGAGGGATATCTTTAGGAGGATTGGAGACTTTCGTCCTTGCCACCATTTTTGTTTTAATTGATCAACCTTCAAGCTGTTAGGATTTGAGTGAAGGTACTAACTCTAATTTCAATTTTTGGAAATACTGAGAGGGGGAGGGTGAATCATTATTCCTTTTCAATTATTACTTTTACAAGTTAAATAAACTATATATAGAACACAAAATGAGCAATAGAAATATATTATTTTATTAATATAATCTTTATGATGAATCAAGTACAATATATATAGGGCTCCAACCCTTGATGAAGACATTGATCTTCAATCCTCTAGGCTCCAACCTGTTTCCAAGCACCAACTTGGTCCCTTGTGAGGCTCCAACCTCTAGGGCACCAACCCTATATTCTCAAGGCACTCATCTTGCATTTAGAGGCTCCAACCCCTAGGGAAGGGATGAATGGAAGAAGGACAAGAAGTATGGCCACTTATTCAAAAGTTGTAGAATATCCCAATTCAAACAATATTACTAGAAATTGAAGAGGAAGGAAAAATCATATTGGAACCTAGAGCAGTCACAGAAACAAGAACCCGATAGCTATGAAATCGATCAATTTCAGAGTATCTCATCAAGTGGAAGAACTTACCCACGGAAGATTCCACATGGGAGGACAAGAATTTTATACAGAAACATTCAAGAACTACTCAAGCGTTGAGGACAACGCTTTGAAGGAGAGGGGCTGTTAGCCCCTATACTACTAGTGTAACCCCTTATTGATTAGCAAACCCACTTATATATTGGTACCCATGTAGTCCCATATTGTTACTATTGTGCCCCATAGAAGCCCACTATTTTTATTGTTGTGCCCTTACATTATTATTGTTATGTCGGCTCTCATTATGTTATGGCCCCTTAGACTCCTATATATAGAAAGGAGGTCTTTTCATTTGTATCATCCAAGAATTATTCATTTGTGTAATGTAAAGGAGGTTGCCCCATCAAAGAGGCTGAATTCTAAGGGGTTGATCTATCTTTTTTATCTTTTTCTTGAGCTAGTCTCATAACATTCTCTAGTATGGGAGCCAAACTACTTTCTTGAGGACACCGATCCTCTAGGGCTCCAACCCTATCCTTCAAGGCACCTACCTTGTTTTTTCGAGGCTCAAACATTTAGGGCACCAACTGTCTGGGATCCAACCCAATGCTATACTTTATCTAGATATGTTTTATAGTAATTCACTGCTCCCCAAATCTTCTTCACTAAGTTCTCTCAATCTACTACTTCACTTTGTCTCCATGCAACATCATTAATGACAACCTTGTCTCATAGAAGGTATCGCCATTTCTATTCATTATACACAAGAAAAATGTCCAATTCACTTCATGATTAATATTACATCATTGTATTCAATAGTTTTCACACAACTTTAATGTGTCTACAATGAACTACACTAAGCTCTGCACAAGAACAAGTCTTTGTTTCAAGCCTCTATTCTCACTATTGTGGTAACTTCTTGAGGAGTGAATTCTTCAAGATTAACTCCTTCATGAGTGACTTCCTCAGAGGAGTGTCTCTCACAATTTCATATTGTGCATAAATTAAAAACCAACCCTTTTTATACTCAACTAATCTTCTTAGATCCGCAAAGCATCCTTTTGAATTGTTATCTAAATCATTGTCAAATGCAGATCTAAGCCTTTCAATAAATAAACTAGTCCATATAATGCTCAAACTTTGGCTTCCTTCTTCGCTCACTCAACCTTCAGCTTCCTCTTTCATTCGTTTGACCTTTGGGTTCCTTTATTCTGCTACTTCACGTTCATGAGTTGTGAATTGTCCTTCTTCTCTGCGATAGATTTATGAGCTCAATTCACTTCTCAAGATGAAGCATTTAACTTATATATAATATATATATTATATATATATATATATATATATATATATATATATATATGAATCTCATCAATACCCAAAGACATGTCTTTTGGAGGAGAGGTCGACTTCTATATGGGGTTGCACATTACAAATATATCATAAACCTATTTATTTATGAACATTCATATTATAATAGATGTCTAGCGGTCCCACATGCCATGTCACTTCTTAAATTGCAATCGCAACTTCATAAAACTCCCGCAATCGCAACCCTTTATCTTCATCATATAATATTACTGATGCCCCTATTTCCGATGAAGGGGATTCCATGTGATATTAAATAGTTGTTAATAAATCGGTCAGGTCCACAGTTCTATCGCAATCAACAGTTTTCCATCTTGACATCTCTTCAAGACTTGCAATATGTCACGAATGCAATATTTCTTTAGGAGGTATTATAATGGTGCAGCGAGTCCACAATACTATTGCAATTGGGGTCTCGACGTGATAAGGCTTTCAAGCTTGGAATGGAGTGGATGCAAATTTCAATAAATTTGTTACCATAAAATGATCGGGTCCACAGTACATATCACAATCATTGGATTTTAATGTGGCAAGGCTTTAAAGAGACTTGAGATGTGGTGGATGCCATGTCATATTAAGACGTATTTTGATGGGGCTATCAGATCTGTGTTACATATTGTAATCAAGGGTTTTGAGCAGTCACATATAATAGAACTGCCGCTATTTTTTCTCTGATGCGTTGTGGACTTTAAAGAGTTTCCACGACTTATTACTCAGATGTTCCTTTGCTCCTTTGATATCCTAACTCCTACGCTATGTTAACTCTAATACTCAACAATAATCCTCTAATATGTTAGCTCCACTGATATGTTAACTCCTCTGATATTTCTCTAATATCTCATGTGATATCTCTGATATGGCTCTTACTCTTGAACATATGTGATATTTCAAGAAAATTAAATTGTAACAGACTCTTACTCTTCGCTTGGCTTTCCTATGGCTTCTCTGTGGTTTCCGATGGCTACTCTTTGATGCCTTTCCTCCTTGGCTTCTTTCTCCTATTACTTCATGGATTTGCTTCTCCTTGGCTTTCCTCCTTGGGTCTATTGTTTCTATTCTATCTATCTATATATATTTAATCCGTATGTTGTCATTAGCCCTTGCGTCCTCCATGGGGAACATTATGCTCACAAGAGTTTTCCATCACAAACACTGCCATATTGACATTAATGACAACCTTTATTAACACACCCATCAATAATAGTGCTACCTTGAAGCTTGTACAGAGTTCCAATTCAAACTCCCCGCATCAATACCAGTGCTCCCTGAACCATCTTGAATGTATATTTCTCAAACACTGTTTTCACACCTGCATCATCTAGCTTTCTTATAGAAATCATATTTTTGGCCAATTTAGGAATATGCAGAACACGTAGAAGTGTTATAATCCTTCTACCTTTCAACTTCAATTTGATGTTTCCACGACCAACAATTCTTGCCTTCTTGTCATACCCACCCACACATACCCACCTTCATCTAAGGTGGTTTTTTCCTCTACATACCCACCTTCATCTAAGGTGGTTTTTTCCTCTACAAAAGGAGCATCATAAAATCCCTTTCCTTTCGTAGGAGCTTTAGATTTATAGTCCCTTTGTAAGTGCCCTTCCTTTCCGCATCTCCAGCACACCTTAACAAGTTTTCCTGGAGATTTAGATCTCCCTCTAGGTTTAGATCTCCCACTCGAGCACTTATATTTGTTTCTACCTTGGGACCATCCTCATACAAACAAGGCATCACTAATTTGGCCCTCCATATTTTTCCGTGTCATCTCCTCTAACAACTAGCATGAGACTATTTCATCAAACTACAAGGAAGTTTCATTTCTACCTATTGCAACGACAAGACTATCCCACGAATTTGGTAGAGAACACAAAAAACTGATGCACTTATATTCATTTGAAATTTTAATATCAATAGATAATAATTCACTTACCACAATATTAAATGCGTTCAGATGCTCTATCACCGAGTCTCCATCTTGCATTCTTATGTTATACAAATTCTTTTATTGGAACAATTTATTCACTAGAGACTTAGATTGGCACAAAGTCCCTAACTTGTCCCACAAAGCCTTCATCTAAGCTTCCTTTGATACATTAATTAATACTAAATCTGAGACACACAGTCGTATTGTGCTCTTTACCTTTCAATCCAAATTCACCCAGTCTTCAGCTAACATTGTTGTTGGTTTAGTACCCAGATCTACCTCGATCCACTGATCTTTATCCATCAACCGATCCTCCATCTTGAGTTTCTAAAACTCAAAACTCTGACCATAAAATTTCTCAATCCCTATCTTTCCACTTCTCGCCATCTTATTTCACCACAAGAATTGATCCCGCAGATATCCCACTGAACAGGGTCTACCACAAGCCCGAGCAAAAACCCCTCAATAGCGAAGGCGCCCCCTTGAAGCCAAAACAACTCCGATACCAAATGTAGGTTTTAACCCCGTACAAAAATTATCCGCATACGAATTCTAAAAATAGAAAATAAATAATGGCGAGAGCATAAAACATAAAACATATAGACACAAATACTTTTTTCCTGGATCCCAAAACCGAGACTACCATATTAATTTTTCATTATTTTCCTTTCAATGTTACAATACATATATATACATGTAGAATCATCCATAAACCTGAATCCATTAACCCTAGATTAGAACATAATTGTAGTTCCCTTGTCTGAATTTACAAAATAGCATGGACAATAAATCATCATGCCCAAAACCATGTGCGTGTGAAATCCATGCACAAAACCATAGGTAGGTTCGCCCACCTAATATAGGCTCCAAAAAAAAATTCTCATGATGTTGTTGTAGACCCTGTGCATGGGGGCTACCTTCCCCCTACATACCCCCTGTGACCTCCAAGTAGTGCCCGTCGTGCCTGCTTTCTCTACCCCCCCCTCCAACTCCCAAGCCTGACACGTGGGCTAGTCATGGAAAGAATATAACACAACCCAATAGTTAGGGACATGCAAAGAAAAATAGAGAAAGAGAAAACCACTCTGATACCACTGATCTAAACCTGAAAATGAACACAACAAAGAAAAATATAACCATAAATATAGAGATGCAGTAGAAATAACACTTCATTTAATTAATATTAAATACTCAAATATGCTTACAAATAGAATGGAAATAAACTAGCTCGGCTGATGGTAGCTTATCTCTGAGAAGAGATGTAGCAGTTACATGCCTCTAAGCTATTTTATAATGAGGCTCAAAGGTCTATTTGTTATTGAGAAACAATGGAAAACACAAAACATCCAAAAACCTAACCCTAGGAGATTAAGCACCAAAACTATGGGCCCCGTTTGGGTAAATTGGTACATCAACTTCCTGAGGTTGTAACTTTGGCATACGATCTTCATTTGACATGCACAATACCTCGTTAGAAATATCTTTGAGGAATACAACTTTTTCATGGAAAAAATTATTTAAAAACTCATGTTTGCCCCATTTCTACCAAAAAAACGTTGGTTTTCCCCAAAAGACGTTGTCTAGGGCCTCAAAACGGGTCTGAAAGTTTAGGACCCGAAAATTTGCCAAAAATAGTAAATTGTGCTATAATAAAGGAAACTAAAAAAATGAAAGAGACAATGGTAGGGGTCCAAGTGGAATAGGTGGGTGGCCACCAACATCCACCTAGATCAAAATTTGTAAGGATAAATCCCATAGGGTGTTTTCTTCGATTATTTCTTCGTCTTTTGCTTCTTCTATTGACATTGTTCCTTCTTATTCTTCTTCTTTATCTGAATCTACATTAGGTACTCGAGAATTTGGTTGAGAATTTTGATTCCTTTTAATGGATCTAAAAGGTATTTTTTTTGATGTTTTAGCTACTTTCTTCTTCAATTCTACCATTTCTCTAGACATAGCTTTAAGGAATTTTTGTAGGAATTCTAGATCAAAAGGATATCTGGGAGTTTTATTTTTAGATTCTTCTTTAAAAGTCACCATTTAGCTATTTTTCTTTCTTCAAAAACAATATTTGTCTCAAGGGCTAAAACCCTTTTTTCCACAGCCAAAGTTTCTTTCATATTATCAACTAATAGCACCTTATGAGCTCTATCAATGAACATCGCGATACTTGATGGTAGGGAACTAGTATACCATTCAATATGGACAACAATATTAGGTCTATATATAGTGGGGATATTATTCAAAAGCTTATTAATCTTGAGTTGAAATATTTAACTGTCTCATTAGGTGTTGTTTTAATAAGTGACAATTCATTAATTAATGTTGCTATCGTTCTGTCATCTCCAATATTATTTAGGAATTTCTCTTCGAATGTATCCTAGTCAGTAATTGATATAGATGGTAATAAAAAAACCATAAACTCATTGATCCCTCAAATGTATAAGGAAATAATCTACACACTACATTCTCTTTTGAAACTCCATTAAGATTAATTCCTAACATAAAATTAT
Source organism: Pinus taeda (assembly GCA_000404065.3). NCBI lineage: Eukaryota > Viridiplantae > Streptophyta > Pinopsida > Pinales > Pinaceae > Pinus > Pinus taeda. The sequence goes on from APFE031689754.1 coordinate 63,701, forward strand.
GCAGACATTTTTTGGCAGGAAGTCCATCATCAAGATTATATTTAGGCAACCATTTATCTGGATGTTTAGGAAGAGGGTGCAGGGGAGGATTCATTGCAACTACTCCTAGACTATTCAATGGTCTATCTGCCATTCTGGGATTAATGATATGAACAATGGTTGAGGAAGAATACCTAGAAGTAGATGTACTTGATGAAGGGGTTGTTGAAGTATTACCTATTGTAGAAATTGCCCCAACAACACTACTGACAACAATAGAGTTGGTCGGGTGGTGGGAAGGAATAGGGATGGATGAATATGTCAAAGGGTGAGAAGAGGATGGTAAAGAAGTATGTGAAGTAGGATGAATTGTAGGAGTCTGAGGTGTAGAGGAAGAAACAATCTCACTATCTAAGGATTCAATACCAGAAATATGTTTCTTTTTCCTGTGAGTCGGTAATGGGAATTTGAAAGGTTTGATTCCAAGTTTCTCACTTTGAGATATAGTAAGGACTCATGTAGACTTTAGTAATGAAGTAGCACTACCCTCATAAGGTTCTAGTTGGGTAATTTGTTCTTCATAAATAGAAAAGCCATCCAATTTTTGTATGAGAGTTTGAATTTTTGGAGCTTCAATAGGTTGATTTGAAAATTTTATATGTTTAGAGGTTTGACTAGATGATTTTGTGACAAGGCTAGGATACTTTGATGATGATTCAACAATTTTCGATCTAGGATCAAGTGTTTTAGAATGTGATCTAGAAGTCAGAGGATACTTTGACAGATATTGACTCTTTGAATGACCCCTTGATTTAGAGTGAGACCTTCCTGCCATTCATAGTCTCTGGCACTCCTTCTAGTGACAAAAATGTTGATGATCTAAATTGACTTCATTAACATTGGGGAAAACCACCCGATCGGGTCCCAATTATACCCTTTTCCATTCAGAATGGTGGCTCCAATTGGAATTATGGGACCAGTTTCCTTTAACTAAAATACGTGAAATCGGATAAATGGTGGTGATGATATTAATTAAGCATAACTAATTGTTCAAAAGTGGGCAACAAAAATGCTAAATTTAGAATGTGCTAAAAATAGAATGTCTAAAAATAGCATGTCTAAAAATAGCAGTTTGGCCAGTGAGGTCATTGGCCACCTTGGGAGAGAGGTAAAACTGCTAAAAATATAAAGTTATAAAAATAGCATTTCTAGCTCCCTTCCTATTTATAGCAGTCCCTAGTCTATCTATAGGAAGAAAAATTAATCTTGGTCTTAACAGCAGGTGGAAATATTAATTAATAAATTCAATTGAGTTAATTAGTTAAGGAAATTTTAATTTGAGTCTTTGTGAGCATGCACATGAGTTGTCCCACTAATTGAGGAATTTATCCTTAATTTCCTCCACTGATTGAGGGAATAAAGTATGAGTTCTATAATGAGAGAATTAGTTGACTTAGTTCTAACTAGTCAAGTCTAGTTAGATTATTTTAACAAGTTGTTAAAATAATAAAATATAGTTTGTTAATGCTTGCATGCATTTGACAACTATTATTTTAGATAACTGAGTATTCACTCATGGATAACTATTACATGTCAGTTCTGTCAGAGACCCATTTGAGATCAGATGAGGGACAATGTACTATCAGATGCTTCGATCTTCCCATGGAATATTCCTTGCATGCATGAGGAACTAGTGTCCTCAAGGATTGCGTAGTTGGACCTATGGTTGACAACAGGTATGATTTGGTGCCAATGCTCATATGTTATGAATTGGACCCCAATCAAATTGTGCAAGGAAATAGGGGATTGATGGATGGTTGCCTACATATTGATGCATAGTGAGTCTATCATCTTCATCTTTTGATTGCAGGAAGTACAAGATAGCTCTTGAGCTAATATTTTTTGTAAACAAAAGAGGATTTCCACTTGATTGATAATACAATGTTGGGGGTTTTATGATGGTGCCTTCCCTAGTGATATATCTGTGTTATGTGTGATTATTTCTCTTGATTAGTTATATGTGTTTATGGTTGATGTTGTTCATGAAATCGATTTTGCTTCTACTTAATGTTTTGTAGAAGTAGATCATGTGTTTTTCTTTAGTACATTGCATTACCAGTTTAATCTACAAGTGAAATTTCTACATGGTATCAGAGTGAGATTAATCAAGAAAGGAACAATATACAAGCAAGAGAAAGAAAGTCGAAGTTTATTATTCAGGATATAGATATCTAGTTCTCATCACAATTCAGATTTCATCCAAATGGCCTTCACTAGGTTGAGGCTTGAGTATGCCCTTGATGGCAGCTCAAACTACATAGCTTGGAAGGATTGCATGGACGTAGTATTGGAAGATAATGGCATTAAGGACCTCATTGATCAAGATTTCCCCAAGCCTACTAATGCTACTCAGGCTGTAGACTAGAAGAAGAACATCGCTAGAGCTAGGAGAATCATCCTAGAGGGAGTTTGAGATCACATAGTCTCGAGCCTCCATGGGAAGGAGACTCCATTTGCAATGTGGAAAACATTGTAAGATTTATGTCAGAATAGCAATGATCAGAGGAAGTTGGCACTGAAGGACAAGCTTCAAAAGATCAAGTGTGAGAAGGGCGATATGCTCACTACATTCCTGAACAAGCTCACCAACTGCAGAGATGAGCTTGCAAGCATAGGGGTCACTACCGCTGATGATGATATGGTGAGTCTAGCACTCCTTGGCCTTCCTAATAGCTAACATTGCTACTAGGAATCAATGAAAGGAAGGGACAAACTACCAGATTAGGAACGACTGAGGTCGGATTTGATAGAGGATGAGATCAGACGAAACACCAGAGATGGAGCTTCTTCATCAAAGAATGACGATGAAGAGAACTTGGCTTTAGCATCTAAAGCTAAGAAAGGGAAAGGGGAGGCATCCCAATCCAAGTATTCTTAAGGAGGGAAGAAGTTTGACAAGTCAAAGGTGAGATTCTTTTATTGTCATGAGTTTGGTCACTATGCTACTAGTTGCCCAAAGAGGAAGAAGTCCAAGAAAGGTTCCTCCAAGGAATCTGATGGTGATGCTCTAGCTTCACAATTTGTGATGGATTTCTCACTTATTGCATACATGGTTCTCTCTAGCATGGGTTGTGTTTGGTACTTGGATAGTGGAGCTTCATTCCACATGTCAGGTGACAAGACTATTTTCAGTACTTTGGAGGAGAAGGATCTCCAGATACGGATCAAGATGGGCGATGACGAAAAGTACCATGTCTCAGGTGAAGGTACAGTTGTGTTCCAGAGGGAGCATGGTTCTCCCCTCTCTCTTTCTAATGTTATGTATGTACCAGGGCTAAAAAGGAATCTTGTGTCTATTGCTATGCTTGAGGATAAAGGCTATGGTGTAGTCTTTAGTTTTGGAAAGGTTTTCCTAAGGCATATCGGCACTGGCCAAACCAAACAGATAGGGATTCGAGTTAAGAATATCTATAAGTTATAGGTAGAAGATTGTGCTACTTTGAGTTCCAAAGCAAAGGTGATGCATGGCCAAGATATGGGCAAGTTATGGCATAGGAGACTGGGCCACTTGCATCATGGGGCCTTGAAGATCATGCAGCAAATCTCTACCGGATTACCAAAGTGCAGGCTGGAGCAAGTGAGCACATGCAAAGGTTGCACTTTGGGTAAGCATGCAAAATCTTCTTTTCATGATCGAGATGGTAGAGCAGGAGCAGTTTTGGAGCGAGTTCATTCAGATGTATGCGGGCCCTTCTCTACAGCCTCCATCGAAAAGAAAGGTATTATGTTATTATTGTTGATGATTTTTCTCGTAGATGTTGGATCTACTTCATGCAAAAGAAGGATCAAACCTTCTTTAAGTTTTTTGAGTTCAAAGCTTTGGCAGAGAAAGAATCAAGGATGAAAATGAAGGCTTTGTGAAGTGATAATGGTGGAGAGTATATTTCCCAACAGTTTAAGGACTTCTATGCTTCATAAGGAATTAAACGGGAACTCATGGCATCTCATAGCCCATAATAGAATGGGGTGATTGAAAGGAAGAACAGATGTATTGTTAGCGCAGCTCAATCGATGTTGCTTGACCAAGGCCTGCCACTTCATCTATGGGCTGAGGCATGCAATTCAGCACTATATCTTCTAAACAGAAGTCCTCATCATATTCTGGGGATGAAGACACCTATGGAGGCTTTTTCGAGGAAGAGACTAGATGTGAGTCACTTCCACATCTTTGGATCACCAGTTTTCTGTCATGTGACCAAATATGCTCAAAATAAGCTAGACCCAACAGCTGAGTTGTGAATACTTATGGGGTACACTAATACACCTCACAACTATCGTACCTGCCAGTCAGAGGACCGTAGTGCACAGGGATTTGAAGTTTGATGAGCAGTTAGCCATGCGAGCATCACTTGAGAGGGAGCTTAGGTTGCATGGTGATGATGAGGAACTATTAGTTCCTAAGGAGGAGGAGCCTCCTGATGATGTGGAGCAATCGCATGCGGAGATTCCAGTTGTGGAGATCACCACCACTGGAGAGCCTTCCAGAGAGGGGAAGAAACACTCACGGGAAGCTGAAAAATTGATGCAGGATGCGAAAGAGAATGTGGGGCAGCCATCTTCTCAGCACAGACAGAGGAGATCTCCCAATAGATACATGGTTACATGGCCCTAGTTGAGGAGTGTGTAGCGACCGAGCCTTCTTCTTTTGAGGAGGTAGTATAGTAGCCAGTTTGGGTGGATGCGATGGTAGAGGAGTATGATTCTATCATGTGAAACAGTGTATGGAATCTTTTTCCTAGACCAGGGGACAAGTCAGTGGTTACTTCCCGATGGCTTTACAAGGTAAAGTAGGGAACTGATGGTAGTATTGAGAAACACAAGGCAAGGTTTGTTGCCTGTGGTTTCTCACAAGTTGAGGGGATTGACTATGATGAGACCTTTGCTCCTGTTGCAAGGTACTCATCAATTAGATCAATTCTAGCACTATTAGCACAGATGGGTTGGCAGATCCATCAGATGGATGTGAAGACAACATTCCTCAATGAGGAGATTGAGGAAGAGGTATACATAGAGCAGCCAAAGGGATTTGAGACCTTCGATCGTGAGCACATGTGTGTCAGCTCAAGTGAGCATTGTATGGGCTGAAGCAAGCACCACATGCTTGGTATACCAGGAACGACAACTACTTCACCAAGTTGGGCTTCACCAAGAGTGAAGTGGATTCGAACCTCTACCACATCATTGTAGATGGTAAGCTATTGATTATTGTACTTTATGTCGATGATCTAATTTTGATAGGTGATGATCATTTGATCAAGTCTTGCAAGGCGAATATTGCAAGAGAGTTTGAGATGAAGGACATGGGCCTCATGCACTACTTTCTAGGCATGGAGGTGTGGCAGAGAGATGGGGAAGTATTTGTGTCTCAGGGCAAGTATGCCAATGAGATACTGAGAAGCTTACACATGGAGATGTGCAAGCCCATGGAGACTCCTCTAGTAAGTAACTGGAGGAAGGAGGATGCTACTTTAGGTGAGGTAGTAGCTACTATAGTTTACAGGAAGCTTGTGGGTTCACTCATGTATTTGGTGAACACACGACCAGATTTGTGCTTTGCAATGAACTAGCTGAGTCAAGCTATGGTTCAGCTAAGCAAGTTATTTTGGAAGGTAGCAAAGCATGTGCTGAGGTATCTCAAAGGCACTACACAGTATGGATTATGGTACAGGCGGATAGAGGGAGTGAAGCTCCAAGGCTTCACAAATGCAAATTGGGCAGGTAGTCCATCAGACAGGAAGAGCACTTCTAGAGGGATCTTCAACCTTGGGTCAGCTCCAGTTTCTTGGTATAGCCGAAAACAGATATCCATTGCATTTAGCACAGTAGAGGCAGAGTGCATGACAGCTAGTCAGGCTACATGTGAGGCCATCTAAATGCAGAAGATTCTAGTGGGAGAGTTTGGTTAGATGATGGATCCTATAGTGATATATTGTGATAAATAGATTTGCATTAAACTCTTTGAGAATCTAGTGTTTCATGACAGGTCCAAGCATATAGATATCCGCTATCATCATCTATGGGATTGTGTGGTTAAGAGGATCATGATGTTGCACTACATTTCGACCGAGGAGCGGGATGTAGATATTTTGACAAAGGAATTGTCAAAAGGAAAGTTTGATTTCCACAGAGACAAGATCGGGGTTGTTGATAATCCCTTTCTTGTTGAAAGGGAGTGTTGAAAAGTGGGAAACAAGAAATGCTAAATTTAGAATGTGCTAAAAATAGAATGCCTAAAAATAGCATGTCTAAAAATAGCAGTTTGGCCAGTGAGGTCATTGGCCACCTTGGGAGTGAGGTGAAACTGTTAAAAATATAAAGTTCTAAAAATAGCATTTCTGGGTCCGTTCCTATTTATAGTAGTCCCTAGTCTATCTATAGGAAGTAAAATTAATCTTGGTCTTAACAGCAGTTGGAAATATTAATTAATTAATTTAGTTGAGTTAATTAGTTAAGGAAATTTGAATTTGAAGTCTTTATGAGTATGCACATGAGTTGTCCCACTAATTGAGGAATTTATCCTTAATTTCCTCCACTAATTGAAGGAATAAGTATGAGTTCTATAATGAGAGAATCAATTGACTTAGTTCTAACTAGTCAAGTCTAGTTAGATTATTTTAACAAGTTGTTAATATAATAAAATATAGTTTGTTAATGCTTGCATGCATGTGACAACTATTATTTTAGATAATTGAGGATTCACTCATGGATAACTATTGCATGTCAGTTTTTTCAGAGACTTAGTTAAGATCAGATGAGGGACAGTGTATTATCAGATGCTTGGATCTTCCCATGGAATATTCCTTGCATGCGTGAGGAACTAGTGTCCTCAAGGATTACGTAGTTGGACGTATGGTCGACAGCAGGTTGATTTGGGGCCAATGCTCATATGTTATGAATTGGACAACATTCAAAATTGCACAAGGAAACAGGGGATTGATGGATGGTTGCCTACATATTGAGGCATAGTGAGTCTATCATCTTCATCTTTTGATTGCAAGAAGTATATGATAGCTCTTGAGCTTATACTTTATGTAAACAGAAGAGGATTTCCACTTGATTGATAATGCAGTGTTGGGGGTTTTATGTTGGTGCTTTCCCGAGTGATATATCTGTGTTATGTGTGATTATTTCTCTTCATCAGTTATATGTGTTTATGGTTGATGTTGCTCATGAAACCGATTTTGCTTCCGCTTAATGTTTTGTAGAAGTAGATCATGTGTTTTGCTTTAGTACATTGCACTACTAGTTTGATCTACAAGTGAAATTTCTACACTAATAAATTATAATAATCTACTAATATATCACTAAAACTTATTATGATCCCTGAGTAAGATGATAATATATGTGCTAGAAAGATGTTGTAATAAACACAATAATGTATATCATTATAGAATTACAATATTAATTCGATAAAAGAAAATTAATTTAGATTAATAGTTAATTTAATTAATTTAATTAAAGCATCACATATGATAAGAATTTCATTTTTTCATTATATAACATTGAATTTCAACGAAACATGCCAGTACTAATCATGAAAGACTAATTAGCATACATATATGTGATCAATATCCTATAACAATTCCTTTCAAGGAAAAAAGACAGAAACATAGGATAGTAGTACCCGAAAAATTGTAGATTTTCTCGTACTCAAAGTGCAAGTGATTTAGCTTATATTAAGAAAAACTTAAAATACAATGATGCAATTTCAATTCCCCTCTTTTGAAAATTCAGAACCGTTATCTTCATCTTGGAGAGTGGGATTTATATTGTCAATACAATGAAGGTAAAAAACCAACTTTTCCTACAATCTCTCAATGGAAACAAATAGTTAAAAACATAACATGAAATCATTGCAAAAATTTTTGAATTCAATACAAGGATTGTCCAATGGTGAGTTTCCATAGCATGTAAATTTCTAGCAAGCTAGTTAGTTCCGGAGTATGTTTTGGCTTGATCCTCATTTGACTTGTGAAAATAGTTGACTTTAACGATGATAGAATGTGTGTAGAAACATAGGAAAAACAATTAAGTGTCAACCATTGGTTGTGGGACTTGAAAAGAAATTGTCAATGATTCTCAAGGTCAATTTTGGAGAACTACTCTATTCTTTAAACCATTATCTTTCCTCACTCCAACCAAGTCTTTATTAAGGTCTTAGCATCCAAAGTTGAATCTTCTCAGTTGTTAGAAATCATATTTTCTTGCAATAGAGTATCATTAATCGATTCAATGATGGAAATGGAAAGATATTGGGCCTAATTGACTTTAATTTTAGCTTCTTTTATTTTAATTTCTCATTGTAAGAAAGTTATTATCTTTTGTGCTTCATCGATCTTAGGCATATTTTCCTCTCTACCTTCTCTTATTTCTTGGCAGGTTATGAAATCAGATAGATGATCATTAACTTCATCAAAATAATTCATCATATCATTCAAATGATCCATCATGGAATTTTCTATCTTCCATTTTTCTTGAATTAATAGGAGTTTATTACAAAAGATCTTATGTTGGTTCTTTAACATGGTATCTAACTCTTTGTCTTCCTTTTTAAATTCTTCTAGCTAAGGATTAATACTCAACTACTCTATTTGTTTTTCATCTCTTTGAGTTGATCATATTTTGCCTGTATCTCCTTATCATACTATATTTTCAATGCATCCAATTACCCCTATGACTTTGTCATTTGATCCTAATATTTTTTAGTAGCTCTCCTTTTCTCGGCAGTGAGTTCTTGTTCCAATAATGTTATATTTTCTTCTCTTTCCTTCAGAAATTGTTGGACTTTGATCACCTTATTTATTGTTGCAGAAGCGTATGCTCCTGTGAACTGAGTCAATTTTCCCAATTCCTCAGAAGGTGCAGTGGAAGAACCCTTCCACAAAACCTCGAAGGAATAAAGTTGGCTAGGAAGTAATGATTGAGATTGTTCAAGATTCCTCTTCTTTCTGCCTTTCTGGACTATTGCCTTATGTTGTGGACTGTAAAATATATTAAAGGAGGAATCTCCTCTATATTGAGAGTAACCTCTAAGGTAGGAAAGGAAATTATAACCTCAATATCTGTCTAACCTTGAATGAAAGTTTTAAAAACATTTTTCTTTGTCCAGGTTTCTTGTTTAGCATTTTCGATAGTACTTCGAACCTCTACTTGTTGTGAAGAAGTGGTAGTTTGAGAAGCTGAAACTTTAGCCTTGATCTTAGGATTTATGTTCATAGTGAACCCATTCCAAGCTTCATTGAACTCAGCGTTAAAAATCAACTCTTCAACTTCGGGTAGGGAAGAAATTAAAACAACGTTTGGCTGATCTTTGGGAGGAACTATTGATTGTGTATAAGTATCAGGCCAAGCACTTGTCATTGGTGACTTCTCTTGAGGTAACTATAACAAATCGATTGGAATGTTGGCTATTCGAGAATCCCTGTGTTGAACAAATTTATTTTTCTCTTCTATAGTCAAAGTCTCTTCCGCTATTCATAGTATTGTAGCATAGGATGAAGACTGTACAAACAAATCATCTAATTTATCCTCTTCATGGATAAACTATCTGATCCCTTATGACACGGTAAAATTGTTTACCATAGAATTTGGGTCATACTGGAAGTTACGTATAGTAGGAAAATTTAGGGCTTAAATATAGAGAACGTCTCTTTCGGCATGGCAGTAATTGGTCAACGTAAATATACCAAGTTTTACAGGGAAAAAAGGACATGCCTTTTTATTGGATTCTCTTATCACTTTGGTGATACCATAACACACTATCTGATAAACTACTTCTCTGCTGACTAGCTTATCGAGACTGTATAAAGGAAAAACATATGAATGAGAAAGGCTATGCTAGACTCTAATATGTGTCAATAACTCTTCTCCGAACCAATTTCCAACTCTCTTAAAGTCATCCATGGCTTCCCATAGACATTCTTGGGGGCCAAGATTGACAAACCACATATAGGAATCATAACTCTATGACATATTTGATAAATATGATAAAAATAATTGAATGCCCACAGGATATCATGGTAGATATGGATAGGCTTAGGATCCTGAATAGTCCATTTCCTACCATAGAACAAAATTCATAGAAAAACACAGAACATCCATAACATAGGCCGACATATAAAAAGGAGGCAACTTATTCTCAAAAACTATTCCAACCTCCTGAAAAGCTAAGATATGAGAAGCCAAATCATTGGCGAGTATGGTAGCCCAGTCAAATATATACCCTTTGGAGGCCCCATAGATCAGAGGTACCCAGGTGTAATGGAATTTTGATGCATTAGGGAGTGCATACAATCGACAAATCATAGTTACAACTTGAGAGAAATGGGAAGAAAGAGAATCGAGGGAGTACTTATCAGTTTCCTCTTCTTTATGCTTGTTTTGGTCACGTCTCCATTGTCTGATATATTCTGAGGGGTGTCGATTATCTTTAGTTAAATCCTAGTAATATTCCTTATTATATATGTACTGAGAATTCAACAAAAGGTACATGATTTGCAAATCCTTGCTGCAAAAGGCCCAATTATAGTCCCTTTCTTAGTTTGAAAATTCTTGTTAGAAATGTCTAAATTTTCCATCACCCAATGGACCATTTCTGTACAGGGTAGTAATCGTGGATTGACTGCAATTCTGTGGAGGAAAGAGTTGGCAGCATCACTTACAGTGGATTTTGAAACAGAAATATTGTCATCCGTTGTGACTATTCTTTTAATAATTCTGGGGTTATCTCTCTCAAAGTAGTGGTAAATTACTTCCCATGTTCGAATTCCATCATCTATGGTACACAATATCTGAGACTAATCCTTCTCATGGAACTTTATCATCTACTTCTTCCAAAAATGGACCAGTATATTGCTACTTTGAAACCATATTTTTAGCTCTACTGCCATTATTAATTTCTTCTGCAAATAAAAAATCAGAGTTTACCTATAGGGAACAGAAGAAAAGACTTAGCAGATAAATCCTTGTAGTACTCACAAATGGCATAAAATGGAACAAAGTGTAAAATTCCCTTTAAAAACCCATTTTCAAAATCCAAATCTTATTAAATGCAAATTTTTTATTCACTCAAGAATAATAAATAAAAAATTAAACCACTTAAGAAAATGGGAAATGGACCACATTATCAAGCCATGTTGGATATCAAAACTGAAAAATCGGAGGGCCATTTGAAATGAAGTTATGATATATTTTATTCCTTATATGGAGAGCTCCAATATGAAAGAACTTCTAATATAATATGTTCTGATATGCGGGGGTTTTGATGCATCAAAGGGTTGATATGTTAAGGTGGCTCAGGAAAATAAATCTCATAAGTTCTTTTTAAAAGTAACTCTGATGAAATAAATCCTAATAAAGGAAGGTATGATATAATCGTGTTTGAATATAAGTGAAATTTCTTATAACCTCAGGAGATCATGTCTTGGAGGAAGAGGACCTCATAGCATTTTATAAAAAAGGCTAAGATAAGATTGTCCCAATATGGATTTTCTTTGATTTTAACTTTGAAATTTATGAAATCAATTTCCTATCATTGTTATTTTGAAATTTTGAAAACTAAACCATACCATAAAGGTTCACCATTATTTATTATAACTTAAGAAAATGAAATTAATGGGGGGTTGTTGTTTTCCATAATACTGCGACATGTCCATAATTATGACCTATAAAGAACTCAAAATTATTGACCAAAGGAGATAATTGATTAATGTTTCTATTATTGGAAGAAAATGGTTTCTTTTGAAAAATCATCTTCTTTGGATGTTGATTTGGTTGACTGCTTTTATCATGAATTTCATAATTCATATTGCTATACTTCAAGATCCTTGCACAAACCTGTGAACCAGATTCTCCTTTTACAATTTCATGAAAACAAAGACGATATTTAATGGAAGGATACCTTTCACTACTAATAATGTTATCAAAAATCTTAGTACAATATTGAAAGATCATTTTTTTTTATATTTTTCTTCTAATTTACCTTTTAGAATGTCAACCTCAACCTCCAGTTTTTTGCACTGTTCTTCCTTTTCCAAACATTTGTTCCTCATTCCTTATTCAATATTTCCTCCTTCTTCCACTTTCTCTTTTAATTTGATAATATCTTCCTTCAGCCCACTCTCTTGTTCTTCAAATACTTGAAGTAGCTCTTCATTTCTCTTGTTTGACTTTTCAAGATTTGATCTTAGAGAGACAATCTCAGCTTCAGGTCCTTCACAATAATGTTTATATTCTACTACACCATTTACTAATTCCACATTATCCCTGTTCTCATATTCGTGCAACTTTTTCTTAAGAATGTTAATCCTTTGAAAAAATATTATGTTTTCTTATAATATTAAGAATGTCCTCTAACATGTATTCTTCTGAATCAATAACTCCATATGACATAACATACTCATCATTATTTTCTTAAGAAAAGAGACTACCTATTGGTTCTCTTGATGAATAAACATCGTTTGTTTTCCCTTCATGGATTTCTTGTAGATCATCTCATACTTCCTTTGCAGTTTCATAATGCATAACCTTTTTTAATGTTGAATCATGTATGCAATTAATGATGTTCCTTAATGTCGTATTATTCTTTTTCACTTCTTCACCTGATGGGGGAGTTTTAGTGTAACCATTCCATTATAAATTCCAAACATCAGAACCAAGGTTCATTAGATTAGACTTCATCTTTTCTTTCCACTCTTGATAATTATCATTACTTAGCATAGGCATACCTTTATGGTCCATTGTTTTTTACTTGCCTTTTTCTTGTGTTATAGATTTTCCTTAACCCATAAATTTAGATATTGTCATAGTATCAGATGCATCACTTTCACTACTTTCTTGAATTGACTTCTTCCTTTGAGTTTCCTTCTTCTTTTGCTTCTTTCCCATCGTCCTTGATCCACTCCAAGCAGTTAAGATTCGACTAAAGTGACCTACTTTGGGACCAATTGTTGGGGAAAATATTGAAAGGGGGGAGATGAATCAGTATTTTAAACTAGCTTTAACATTTCATTTTCTTATTCTGAGTTATGTACGCTACTATCATTCATGCAACCAACATATGTAAGTGACTTCAGTGAAATCAAACAATGTATATCTGGTTAACTAATTGTTCATAAGTTCCATCATATCTTTATCTTTAACCAGTGCATTATTAATTTCATCAAACATATAGGATGTTGTCAGGCCAGGAGTAACTCCAGAAAAACTGATTCATTTATTCTATTAGGCAACTATCTATTATATACATGAATGTAATCGTTCAATTCATCTTCTTGATGACTGTTCACATTCAATTCTCCCAATCGCTGAGGATTAGGTGTCAACATTCCTCCCCTTAAATCTGAAGGGATGTTGGTGAGTCCAAGCATCATTCTGAATCTTTCAAGCTTTTCTCTTCCAAGCGCTTTGGTGAAGATGTCTGCAATTTGCTCATTTGTGGAACAATGACGGAGATGGATTGTTTTGGCCTCAACATGATGTCGGATTAGATGATATTTAGTATTGATGTGCTTTGTACGATCATGGAACTTTGGGTTCTTGGCCAACTTTATTGCAGAGGTGTTGTCAATCATGAGTGGAGTTGATTGTACTTGTTTTACCTGCAAATCTTCAAGAATTTTTCTGAGCCACACAATTTCTTTCGTTGCTTTAGCTGCTGCCACGTATTCTGCTTCTGTTGTGGAATCTGCTGGAACTGATTGTTTGCGTGATCTCCAAGAGACAGCTCCTGATCCAAGACTCATAGCATATCCTGAAGTAGATACTCCAGTTTCTTTGTCTCCATCGAAGTCTGAATCAGAGTATCCAATCAAGCTGAAGTCGTCTACCTGTGTATACTTGATTCCAAGGTCTTGAGTTCCCTTCAAGTACCTTAGAACTCTTTTTGCAGCAGACCAATGTCCCTCACAAGGCTTTTGCATAAACCTGGAGAGGATTCCAAAAGCAAATGAAATGTCTAGTCTGGTAGTAGTAAGATAGATGAGACTTCCTACAAGCTGTCTATACTTTGTTGCATCCTCAAATTCCTTTCCTTCAATAGATGTGAGCTTTAAGTTTTGTTCCATTGAAGTAGAAAGAGGATTGCACTCTGTCATGCCAAATCTATTTAACAAATGTCCAATGTATTTCTTTTGAGAAGAAATATAGACTTTGGATGTTGGGTTACTTCAATGCCAAGATAGTAATGAACATAGCCCAAATCAGTCATTTCAAAACTTTTCCCCAATTCCTTCTTTATGGATGCAATGTAGCTTTCATTGTTCCCTGTCATTAAAAGATCATCTACATATACCACAAGATATACAACTGTTTTGCCAACTTTCTTGACAAATAAAGTTGCATCATCAAGATTCAAAATTGATTAAGTTGAGAGTTTCAGAAGATGCTCAGTTAGCTTATTCATACTTCAGGTTTCGATGGCTGCTTGTTTGAGCCAGTCAGAGGACTTCACAAGTTTGCATAATTTATGTTCATGTCCTTTCACAGCAAATCCTTCAGGCTGGGACATAAAAACATTTTCTTTAGATCTCCATTCAAGAAGGCAGTTTTTACATCCATTTGATGGACTTTCCAACCGTTCTGAGCTGCTAGTGCAAAGAGTGTCCGGATGGTGGCCCATTTTGCTGTGGGGGAAAAGTTTCCTCATAATCGACCCCTTCCTTCTGTGCAAAAACCTTTTGCCACAAGCCTAGCTTTGTGCTTGCCAAGTGAGCCATCAGCTTTGTACTTGTTCTTGTAGACCCACTTGCAGCCAATTGGTTTGGTTCCAAATGGAGGATCAACCAGCTTCCAAGTGTCGTTCTTTATGAGGGCATCATACTCCTTTTGCTTTGCTTCTTTCCATTCATCATGAGAAGCAACTTCTTTAAAGGAAGTTGGTTCAAAATCTATAGACAAGTTCAATTCACAATCATAAGGAACATCCATATCAACAGGTGAATTAGAGTCATCTACATCACCTCCATTTTGTTTGAATTTATGGTTCCTGTTTTTCCAATTTCATCAGGATGAACACTTTCAAGTGTCTTTGTCAGCCATTTTGGGGGACCTTTCTGAGATGGTCCAGGCTGCTCTGTTGATTCAGTTGGGAGTGAATCAAGATTGAGTCTCCCAATTCTATCAATTACATCACTTAAAGCATCATCCGTTGTTGGAGTTTCAGTCGGGAGATGTTAGAAAATTATATATATTACGGAGCAATGGAACACATAAAATATTGCAGAAATATAAACACAGAAAAGCACAAAACAAGAGAGACACAGATATATGTGGTTCACCCAGTTTGGGCTACGTCCACCTCGAACAGCCAGTCC
>APFE031689759.1:11229-26747 GCA_000404065.3 Pinus taeda
ACATCAAATATTAAATCTAATAACGTCAAGTCCTAGGGTTAGGGATATTACGTTGTCGCCCCCTTAAGTGTAACAACGTCCTCGAAGTTCCTCTCTTCTTCTTTTCATCACCACCATATATTTTTCTAGTCTTTATCTCCCACTAGAGCTTTGTCTTTTCATTTAGATTTCTTTTATTTCCCGCAATATACTTTTAGATCATCTTAGCTTCATGAAATTTATCTCGGTTGTGACAGTTCTATAATCAGAACAACCAAAACGGGTTCATTCCCCCTCAATATTAAGGACTATAAACGAAATAACAAATATTTATAGCTAGAAAAATAATCAATTTTTATTTTCAATTGTTTATTCAATGTTGAATTTTGTAAAACAAAAAACAAATTCTTTATGAAACTCATTTTTACTTGTCAATACTCTTGGAAACCATGCCCGCTACATGAATTAACTCGATTATAGGTGGATTATCAATTGTGGCAAGAACTCGAAGAGTTTTTTATTAGCCCAATAGTAAGCACCTTTGGTGGTTTATCATCCTTCATGGAAAGCACCCCGTATTGTATGACCAACAATTCCAATTAATATCTCTCAATCATAATCACAACATTTTCGATCAAATGAAATATTGTCAGTCATTTATCCTAATACCTCAGAAAGCACTTAAAGAACATATAGTTTTCTAATCACAAAAATGATCAAAGTAGTGATAGCTACAAAAAGTGCATATTGTCTTAGCCCTTGCTAAAGACATTCACAAGTCTAGTATCATGAATTCCTCGAAACAAAATAGAGGTCAAATTTTAACTATAGTTCTAGTAGTTCATCCCTGAGCACTGGTCTATTTTCCTACCAAGAAAATAATCGAAAATATTTCATAGATTTACACCTCCTCAACCCAAGCATTATCTTGCTAGAGTTGGGTATAGGTCCAATATTTATCTCATCCTTACATCATTAAATTCAGACTGTCTTTATCTCTAGTAGTCGTTTCATATGTCTTCCACCCATGAAATTGATCTCCATTCATCTTAGGCTTTGGTGGTTTCCACCCATGACATTTATCTTCGGCCATGATAACTCTTGGTGGTTAGATCACCTCAACAACACAATCCCTTTGGAAAAAATGGAGGACTTTTCTTGTCCCTTCATGGACGATAATTGATTTTCATTGTTTCCTTACAATTATGAGTCTAAGCTCTCATGTGGTGGTTCCTCTAATATTTCCAACATTAATATTAAATAAAATAATTTTATCAACAAAATAAATATTTACTTTGTCATAAGGAATTTTTCACTTTTTGGCTTTTTAGTAAACATGTCATTTTAGAAAATCATAAATGTCAATAGATTTGCTTCTTTGTATTGAAATTTTTTGTTAATCTTGTTTCTAAAAAAATCATAATTTGATTCTCACTATCATCAAATGTTTCCTTAAAATATTTTCTAACCATTCCTTATAATTTTTACCAACTCATGATTCCTTCAAAACTTCCATGCCCTACTACCTGAGCGTCCTCGTCGTTTCTTCCTTTAATTAGGGTGTTCCCTAAAATCCAACAATTCACGAGAATCATGGATGACATATCATGTCACATGGTTGGTGTTCATTTCAAAATTTCCACATAATAATTAACATGCAATTTAGAAAAACATCAATATACCTTCTATGCACAAACCTTGCATGTCATAATGATAAATATTATACCTTCACATTTGTAGTTTGAAAATCACATTGCAATGTTTTACCTTTCACTCGTTGTTATATACCTTGTTGCAAGAATTATAGTGACCTCACTATGTTGTCATTAAACTACCCCTGCTTAATCATACTAGCAACATTAGTCATAACTCTACTTCATAAAACCATACTCTTAACAAAATCACATTATTTACAAAAGATATTGTTAAATATGCTCAAGATGCACTTCAATTTTCACACTCATCAATATTTGGTACTGGTCCTATCAATATTTCACTTCAACTTCCATGCATTGATATTAAGCATAGAAAATAAGGATACATCTTCCAGACACTATATCCAGGAAAATTTAAAACAAAGTTTTCCATGAAGATGTTTTCTAAAGTAATAGTTAAGGAAATATGACCTTCTATAACCCTTCTAATCCAATCATTGACATTCACCATAGTTCTAATTTATGAAAAATGACATTTTGTTTTACCCATGTGTATCTAACCATAATCCATTATGAAACATTGTGAGGATATTCCAACACATAGGAAATAATTATGTATAACTTGGTATAGTGTATAGCTAGGTAAAGTGTATTTCTTTATTATGTACTTTCTGTAACTTACAATCTGACGGTCACGATATGTTCTAGACATGAATTGATTCGATAGTTCATTCTCTCCTCGATATTACTAACACTTGATCCATAGCATAACATCCGATGGGTCCATGATCTCTATTTAAAGAACATGGAGGGTCATTTGTTAGGTGACCATTCATGAGTGAATCTTATGTAAATTTTCTTTCTTTCACATTAATAATTGTCTGAAGTGGTCACGTTGGCTCAGGCCGTGGACTGTTTCTGTCTTTGAGGGTTTCAACCACAGCAATAATATTGGTGTATTGGTTTGTGATCTTTTTGTGAGCGGTGTCCTTTGTTTTTTTATCTAAGGAACATACCCTGTAAATTCCTACATGGTATCAGAGCTATTTAAGGGCTGCATCCATTGGTCATCCAACTCTGAAGTTGGTATAACTAAATTTGACTATCGTTTCCTAGATATATGGTTTATGACCACTTTCGGGCTAAGAGGACTACTCTATTGTGCTAGGAGCATATGTTCCAGTGAGAAACCCCTTTCGTTTCATGCAAAAAGGTTTCCGATAGCCCTAGCTACATCAGTTTAAGATCTGGAGGTATACAATTTTTATTTATAGTGATATTTATTTATCTCTTTGTTTATTTTGGTTTATAGTCCTCTATAAAAAAAATTTATTATTGGATCTATACCTTTCATTTCTACATATGCTCTTTATCCCATGACTTTGTGTGATCTGGGCAAACTAGAAAGCGAAAGAAATGAATTTTCTCATGTGTATGTTCTTTTCCACCACACCTTAGGGTGATCTCAAAAAATTAGAAACATTGAGGAAAATATCTAGTTTCCGGCGAAATCTAACTTTAAGTCGTAAGGCTTAGATACCTTGTCTTGTTTGTTTGGTTTCTTCGGTTATTTTTTTTTGTAGGAAAAAAGGGGTTTCCCAAGTAAGCATGCATCCCAAAGCTTCAATAAATAAATAAATAAACCCTTCCTCCTTTCCAACAATTACTAACCTTTTAAACTCACTTGGTTTAAAGTTACTTTATGAGAATAGAGGTCTTGGGTTCAAGTCTTTCTTTTTGTTGAGTTACTTTTTCAAAAAGCACATGTAAATTATGTTTTAAAGTTACTTTATGTAAATGTGTTCTCACCCATTATAAAAAGTGAGTCACTTATAATTTTAAAGTCACTTTATCTTTTATTTAAGTTACAATTTAGTGGATAG
Organism: Pinus taeda; assembly: GCA_000404065.3. Lineage (NCBI taxonomy): Eukaryota > Viridiplantae > Streptophyta > Pinopsida > Pinales > Pinaceae > Pinus > Pinus taeda. The sequence continues at coordinate 14,747 of APFE031689759.1, forward strand.
TTCATAATTTACCATTGTAAAAGTGACTTTCACTTATTTATAAAAGTGGCTCACATAATTTTTTTTTTTTTTAAAGTGAACTAATTAGATTAAGTTTAGAAATGGGGAATTCTTTTTTAAATATAACACTATCATCAAATTCCAAACATTCACGTCATTCATTGGCATCTTCAACAACTTTTCTTCAAAAAATCCATAACTTCTTCATCCGGAAGCCGTTTCAAGAGCTGTTTTTTTTTTAATCAGCCTAATTTTTCAAGATCTTTCCATTTGAACACCTATTTTCAACATATAAAACTTCAATTTCTTTTAAACTGGAAATTCCATGCCTAGTTATTCTAGACAATGACAACTACTTCCAATGGTTATCCTACATGGTGGATTTACTTAGAAGTAAAGGTTTTTATAGAATAGTCTCAGGCCAAGAGTCTAAACCTCAAGATGAATATAAGAAAGGTAAATGGGAAAATAAGAAATATCAAGAACGTGGGTAAACAAGGATGTATATTTCTCCAAACCTTAAATTAGATATTGCAGAAATTGATACCCTTGATGAAGGAATGAAAAAGCTTAGTAATGTTTTTGGAATTAAAAATGAAATTAGAGCCCGTCAGCTCAAAAATGAGTTGTTTACGTTCGACCCCAATAATGTTTCTTCCATTAAATATCTTTTGTCCAAGTTCAAGACCATTAAACTTCTCATGGAAGGTGTTACTTAAGAAAGAAGATGGTAGCCTTATGTATTCCATTCTTACTAAGTTAGGATCAACCTACTCTATGTTTGTTTCCACCTTCCATTCTACTAGAGAAACCTTTATTTCTGAAGGACAAACGTACAAGTTCCCCACTTTTGATGGCTTTTGTGATTTTTTAACAAGAGAGCAAGACAAATGCTTACATTGGTCTTCTTAATACTGGAAACTCTTCTAAGAAACCCTTAGCATCCCAACAACAACCAAGTTCAAAGAGTCCTAAGAAGCAACATCCTAAAAAGAGTTGTCCTAAACCAAACAAGGGTCCTAAGTAATTTCAGTCTCACAATGAAAAATCAACTGAACAAAATGATAAGGCAACTAAAAACAAAGGGAAAAAGTTTGATAGACATTGCAACTTTTTTAATCGTGATGGCCACTTAAAATCCAAATGCTTTAAGAATATGGAAGCATTGGAAGCACTAATGAAGAAGCATAACATCCATTTGGAGTACTCTTCAACTTCAAATTCATCTTTAGGAATAAGACTTTTTGCATGTGGTTATCAAGCATCTCGGTTTAGTTATTCACTATATGTATCTTCTTCTTCACATTCTCATGAGTGGCTCATTCATTCTATAGCCTCTTATCACATGGCAAAAAACAAAGCCATGTTTTCTTCTTTAATAACACCAAAAATATATATGTTGGTGATGATAGATCTCTTAGTGTTGTAGGGATTGGAATTATTCATCCAAAAAATGGTTAATTTAATAATTTATTACGTGTTCTTACCTTATCCTACAACTTTCTATGTGTATATCAGATAATTCATTCAGGTGAAGGTAAACCCATTGGATTTTCACCTCATGATGTTGTAATTAAGGACCTAAGAGATCCTATAAATATTTTAGCTACTCGCATTGCTGATGATTCTACAAGGTTGTATAAGTTTAATAAATTTGGGTCATCAACTCTTCCCTCAGTATTTGTTGCTCATAATGATGAAGTGAGAAAAATTTGGCATGAGTGATTTGGTCACTTAAACTATCACTCCCTTCAAAATCTATGTGAAGAAAATATGGTGATAGGTATTCCTATAGTATCTTTCAGAGATGGTGTTTGTGCTGGATTTTTACTTGGAAAACATCATCGGGATAGTTTTTAAAATTTGCCTCTTGGCATGCCTCAGTCCCTTTACGGCTTGTTCATAGTGTTTTATGTGGTCCACTTCCAGTTGTTTTATTCTCTGGCTACAAGTATTTCTTAACTTTCGTTGATGATTTCTCTAGATGCACTTGGGTATACTTATTAAAACTCAAGAGTGAAGTCTTTAACATGTTCTTGGTCTTTAACGCCTTTGTTAAGAAACAATTTGGACATCAAATTGTTAAGCTAAGATCTGATAATGGTGGAGAATATGTTGACAACAAATTCATTAGCTTTTGCACTGAGCATGGAATTTAATTGCAACATATTGTTCCATATACTTCACAAAAGAATGGTGTATCTTAAAGGAAGAATCACACCTTAAAGGAAATAGCTAATTGTATGCTTCAATATAAAGGAATTAGTCTTAACTTTTGGGCATAAGCAATTAATTGTGCAAATTACATAGTAAATCACACTTCTACTATGGTTTTAAATAATATCACTCTAGAAGAAGCATGGAGCTCAATTAAACCAAATGGAAGTCACTTTTGTGTTTTTGGAAGTGAAGCATGGGCCCATATTCCTGACGAGAAACATAAAGCCTCAGAACCTAAGAGTGAAAAATGTATTCTTGTTGGATATTCTGAAGATGTCAAAGGATATAGATTTCTTCAACCTAAATCCAAAAATGTTATCATTAGAAAATATGTAAAGTTTGTTTAAAATATATTGGCCTAAGACACTAGCTCGACGGATGTGTCACCTCTCTTTATCCCTTCTACTTCTGAAACTATTCCTTCTTCAGATGACGACAACGAGGATGAAAATCCTCCCCCACCTTCTCTGGATCCTCTTTTAGCTCCAGCTCTTCCAAAAAGGCTCTGCACTACTTGTGATGCAAAAGGTTCTCTTGCAGGTGATCCTATAGATCAGCGTCGTACACATTCTTAGTTCAATAGAGCCTCTTCTTTACTAGCTCAAGCTTCAACGAATTATGATCATGGCACCTTTGCAAAAGATTTAGGCCATCAAGATTGGGATGCAGTTATGAATGAATAATATCATTCATTATTGGGAAATGATCCATGCAACCTTGTTCCTCTTCCCAAGGGACAAAAACTTGTTAGATGCAAATGGATTTACAAAACCAAATTTGAACCAAATCGTAAAGTTGGTAAACATAAAGCTCATCTTGCTACTAAGGGTTTTTGACAAGTTGAAGCCATTGACTATACTGAAACCTTCTCCCCTATTTCCAAAATGAACTCTATATGCCTTGTCCTTTCCCTTATTGCCTCTTTCAAATGGGAAGTCCATTAGATGGATGTTAAATCTGTCTTCTTGCATGGGGACTTGCATGAATACATTTATATCGAATAACCTCCTGAATTTATACAAATAGACTCCAACCTTGTATGTCAACTTAAGAAATCCCTTTATGGTCTCAAGCAAGCCTCTCGAACTTGCTATGCAGAAATGGATATCTTTATTTTATATATTGGCTTTTCTAGGTGTCGTTATGACGATATTGTCTACACCAAGAAAGTGGGTAAGTCTCTTATCATTATAGTTCTTTATGTTGATGATATTTTCCTTATTGGTAGTGATCCCAACCTTATAAACCATGTGAAGTCCAGCCTTAAAAATAAGCTTCAAATGACAGACTTAGGACACTTGCATTATTTTCTTGGTCTTCAAGTCTTGCAATCCAAAGAAGGTATTTCCCTTTTCCAATCCAATTATGACTGTGATCTTCTATGCCACTTTCACATGGAGGACTGTAAGCTAGCCCCTTCACTTGTTCAGTTTCCCCTGAAGTTGATGCTACCTTATACCGTCATCTTGTTGGAAAACTTTTGTATATGACCCATACCCGTCCTAACCTCTCCTTTGTTGTTGGCCTTTTTGCTTGGTTTATGAGAATCCCACATGAAAGTCATTGGAAAGAAACTAAAAGAATACTTATTTATCTTTGAGGTATAGTTTAGTTTTGGATTCATTACAATGCATAAGCATCTCCTCTATTCATTGGTTTCACTGATTTTGATTAGGCTGGTGACCTTGATGATTGGAAGTCTACTATAGGCTATTTCTTCACTCTTTGTTCTGGACCTATTACATGGGCTTACAAGAAACAAAGTACCATTTTTGTTTCTTCAGCATAAGCAGAGTATCGTGGTGCCGCTGAAGATAGTAAGGAAACCTTGTGGCTTCGTGAGATCCTACCAGAGTTTGGTTTTCAGTGGCAACATCTAACTACACTTTGGTGTGATAATTAAAGTGACAGTCACCTATGAAAAGATCCATTACAAAATCAACATAAAAAACACTTCGAACTACACATGCACTTCATCAAAAAGCTCCTTCATGACCATGTTCTTGAAGTGCAATATTGTTCAACCGATGATCAAGTTGCATACATATTTACAAAGGCTCTCGTAGAGGTAAAGTTTACTAAACTTCAATTTATGGTTGGATTTCAGGAAGTTGTCAATAAGGGGGGATAGGCTCTAAATCATCCTTCCTTCTATTGTGTCATATTTGTACATCCTTCAATCCTATCCCAAGTTGTTCTTAAAGGGGGATGTTAGGATCACTATAAGAAAAAAGGACATTGGTGAGGGGTGAAAAATGTCACCATAAGCTCATTGGTGATGGTCAAAAGAGCATTCGTCACCAAAAGCTAAAGATCACCAAAGGTAGTGTCGCCAAACGTATATTGTTATGGTGAGATACAAAGTCCATCACCAGTAATGATTTATAATGACAGATAGTGACTGTCACCATTTCATATGAGCAATGGTGATGGACCATAGCCTCCATCACCAAAAGTATAGGTGTTGTAGTGACATTCATAGCTCATCAAAAATAATGTTTTATAATGATGAATAACGACCATCACCATTACATATGAGTAATGGTGACAGACCATAGCTTCGTTCACCAAAAACTAAATGTCACCAAAAGTATAGGTGTTATGGTGAAATTGAATGCCTGTCACGAATATTGATTATAATGATAGATAGTGACCGTCACCATTTCTTATGAACAACAATGATTTATTGTGATGGATCTTTAATGGACATCACTATTGGTGCATATATATGGTGACGTTCGTTGACCGTCACCAAAAGCCACATTGCCAGAAGTATAGGTGTTGTGGTGACATTCAAGGTTTGTCACGAATAATAACTATAATGACGAACAATGACCGTCACCTTTTCATATCAACAATAACAGTTTATGGTTACAAACCTTTAAGGGTCATCACTATTAATGCATCTATATGGTGGCATTCGTTGATCATCACCATTTCATATTTTTAGTGAGGGTTGAAAAATGTCACCAAAGCTCATTGCTGATGGTTAAAAGAGCCTTCATCACCAAACATTAATCGTCGTCATTCCACATGGATGTCAAGGCACGATGGAATTGAACCAGCAACCTCCTGCTTGTAAAGCAAGTGCTCTTCCATTGAGCTAGCACCCTTTAAAGAATTATACTTTTAAAAATTAGACATTGAAACTTCATAAATTGTAAATTCTACAACTTTCAATAAATTAAAGTCTCAACAATTTTTTACGGAACAAGCAAAGCAACATCGAAGTTGTAGGTCCCTACCTAATGGTAATTGAAGTTATGAAAAGAGGGTGGAGAGAAAATTAGTTATGTATAAGAGAATCAATATGTTCAGTTGAATAATCAATTAGAAGTGAAACTATGAAGACATTTATAACCTATAAATGACCTATAACTAGAAAGTGCACCTAATATTGCAAAGGAAATGTCATAAGTGGATAATGTATAGAAGAAGAGGAGGCAGGGACTTGGAACCCTTGTACATATTGGCATGCCATAGCACTTGGCACATCTTAGCTTGTTTGACATGTCTTCATACTATTTGACACATGTTAGCATTCCCTAACACAACTTGGTAGTCATGACCTCACAACTAGCATTACCTTCTTCCATGACTTCGGAACCTTACATTCACTAGAACACCTTGGCACTCCCTGGTTGTCATGCCCTCTGTTATCGTCCACAATATCCCAGGTTGATGAGGAAATCGATAGGGGTAACCACAGACCAAGATTTTAATTTGGTAGCTAGCCCTACCAAACCAGAGAAGGCTTTCTCTATGAAATCACAACCAAGAGATGACTGGAATGTAAAGGATTTTAGGCTATATAGCTAGGCTCAGGTGGGTTTTTGGAAAATTTAGGGACTTGGAACTCTGCCCACTGATGTCTTCTCTGGCAGGGACTTTGTCAAGGAGGCAGGGACTTGGAACTTTGTCCACCGGTGTCTTCTCTGGCAGGGACTTTGTCAAGGAGGTAGGGACTTGGAACTCTGTCTAGGATAAAGCACCTAAAATGCATGATAGAAACTCCCTAGAATAAACTACCTCCTACCTGGAAGAGTGTACCCTGCTTAAAATATAGAACCCTTCTCTACTATGCATAAAATAGTACTAAGAAAAACACCTAAATTAAGAAATGAGAGCATCTAAGTCAAACCATAAAAGTATATTAAATATGGCTCTATAGAAGTTTGCGAAACACTAGACAAGCATGCTTACATACAACAACCGTAAGATGCCTAAAATCGATGAACTTCTTTCATCGTTGCTATACCCTCACAACAAAACTGGAATTTGTAGCATGTACCCCAAGGTTGTATGCATCTGCTAAAGGTGTAGATTGAAAGGATTTGCTGAGATGAAGCACTATTGAAGGAGACACACCTTCAAAATTATAGATAAAGTCTACTATTAATTCAACTCATTTTCACATAGACCAAGGCTGCTACTGGGTACACTTCTCTGCTGAATGGAAACTATAATTTATTGTAGTGTTGCAGAAGAAAAAATACCTTTAGTGAAAGACAGATAAAATCTAACAGGTATTGTCATTGTGGCCTCGATTGTAGATGATCTCCTCAATATAGGTAACAACTTCAATAATTGAAAAAACGAAAGGTGAGTTGCATAGATCATTTGAAATGATAGATTTGAGCATCCTTTATTATTGTTTAGGAGTGTCAGTATAGAAAATGCAAAGTAGTCTGTCGCGCCTTTATGTCACAGGCCAAGGATGTGAATAAATAAATAAAATATTAAATAGCATGGTATAATTCAATTGCAGGTTCTTTTGAAACGGGAATGGAATTCTCCTTGTGGGTTCTAATCTAGTGGGTATAACTTTGAATAAGAAACTGATAGTTATGGGGTTGGAATTGTCTCATAATTCATGAAAGGTCCCAAATTTGTTCACTAGAAAGAAGCAAAGTTAGACTTCAGGTTTATTGAAGGGATCACCCTATTCATAGGAAGATAACTTCAAATTAGTCAGGCATATTATTTCTCATCTTCTTGTAAGTGTGTGCTTTGAAAAGATAACCACATCCAAAGACTCAATAACAACTCTGGTAAAGTTTATATATGTGAAGCACTTCTAAGAAAACCCATCGCTTATTGACAATTGAGCGAGGAATATGTTGAAGGAATCAATCTTGTACTCAATCATAAAAACGAAGTTGGGGTATCCAACATCTTGCCAACAAACTGACTCCAACCATAATGTGAAAGGCGGGTTAACTGCGAAACCTCTTTCCCACTTTGTAGTAGTGTTTCCTCCTGAATTCCAAGAGGTAATCTAGCTGCTTAGATCCAGAAAACTCATGCCAGGTAAACTCTACATGATACAATTGTGATTTCCAAGCTTGACACACACTCTAGTTTCCCTCTAAAAGAGGGTAAGTCAAAATATTATGACAAGCTTCACTGTAATTTGATCATACACTATTGAGGTATTGCATGGAATAAACAATATACTATCAATGCACTAATGAAGAACTCAAAATAAACGAATTTCGTATAGCTACAATAGTGCCACTCTTGGAATTCTCAAATAAATCACCTAACTTGCATGGAAAAAGCTTCCTAGAATAGAGTACTTACTACCACAAGTATGTCCCCTACTCAAAATGTAGAACCCTTCTCTACTATGCACTTTTCTTAAAAATAAATCTGTGCCTAAAACAGAACTAAGAAAAACACCTAAATTAAGAAAAGTGAGCATCTAAGACTTTATTTTTATGTTCAGTAGTGATTTCAAGCAAGTCAGTGACACTCGTGTACTTCAACAAGGAATGCTTAGGGCATTTCCTCTCTAGAAAATGACAAACAATGTGAAAATAAATGTAAAGGTGAGGATGAACCTGCAACCATGCACCAGAGAGCACATCTATAAAATAGAATGAGATCCACCTATAAAATATTTTGTTTTTTATTTGTCATTTGATGATTTGGCTTCTGCTTTTCATTGAATTATATCTAGAAAAGGAAATTATTATGATAATTACTTGTTTCCAAATGTTGAGGCCATAAGATTTTCTTTTCTTACAACATTGATTGTGTGACAGTCAAAGGCTTAGACCTACAATTCATGAAATTATCACATCTGAAATAAAAGCCAAATCAGTAGCACTAGATGCATCGCGGCCTCGTATAGATCAAGTTTCAGAAACAACAGTTCTTGGTTTGAAACTTTCCAACAGAGCAGGGTTGGCTAGTTAAAAAATTTTAGGAAAACAAAAATATTAGAATGATAGAATAGTCATAGCTCCAACACCTGCAGTAGGTCGAGTTTCATCTTTAATGGCTCCTATGGGTCCTACTGAAGTGGAAAAATAGAAGCTTTTAGAGTCAATACTGGAAATGGTTGTTCAAATACTAGGTGAACTTCACCTTTTATGTATACCTACCATTCTCTGCTTTAGTTATCTACACTCACCCTTACATTCTTTTTTTTTCAAATTTCATATGATACCCCTTCTCCTTCAATTTCTTGGTATGCATTGACATGACAACACTAGAAAATTACAGAAAATCGTGTTGTAGTTGGAGAAATAATGGAATTGAAGTCTATAGCTCAGGGTAAATCCAGCTCATTGAACACACTAAATGGAGATTTAAGCTGGAATCGTTATCCTGATTCTACTCATGCAACGGGAGGCTACAAGTTGGGCTTCTCCTTGATGGTTTTGTAGGTCTATACCATGCAGTTAGTGCTTTTGTAAGAGAGAAATCCTATTTGCGTCATGTGATAGTTAACTTGCTTAAATCATATATCATGGTCAACTAGTGAACTGCTTATTTGTCCGTAGTAAACTTAAACATCAATCCAACAAAATTTGTTGTCATTGTGGAATGCTAATTTGCCAATCAAAGTTGCTTGGTAGGCATGTTATGCCAATGATTTCATCTATATGTTTATCTGTTTGAACTGATGTGTGGAAACTTGCTATGACATGGGCTAATAGTGAATGCCAGTAGCTTATTTATGAGATTCCATGTGCTACTCCTGAAGTAGCATCTGCTAATGCTGCCATTTAAATAGCTAGACTTACAAGAAAGGTTCCTACAAAGGAAACACGGTTGGTTACAATCAATCATTTTATTCAGTTTTCTATAATTTAGAGATCAGCAAAAGAATATTCAAGTTCTTATTTTGCTTACTTCTAGTTTAGCTTGATTTAACATTTTCATGTGTAGGCCTTTTCTATGGTATTTTAGAACAAACATTTACCATGATGACATAAGTTTGATCAATATTTTTAGGTTGTAGCTGTCACTTTATAGATAAAAATAGAGAAGCTCTAATGACTTGCGTTCTGCTACTGAAAAGTGTCCAAGTCTTAAAAGCTGAACTTATAGGTAGTGGTATTATTTTCCTAATAGAGACATTTAAAGCATAATATGACCAGGTACATGATAATGACCTTCACTATATGAAACAAATACTGATGTTTTATGTTCTATACACTGGGAAGTGGAGTTTTGCAACTAGATTTGAGGAGAATCCCAAGGAGCTCCACAATTTCAACAGTTATGATTTATGAATTATTATATGGGGGCATACTATGATGTGCCACACATCATCACCACATTACAACATGTCACTTAGCCTTGTGTTGCTTTATGATGAGAAAGGAAGAAAGAAAGACTTTATTTTTATGTTCAGTAGTGATGAAAAGAAAGTCAGTGACACTCATGTATACGTCAAAAAAGAATTCTTAGAGAATTTCCTCTCTAGAAAATGAGAAACAATGTGAAAATATTAGGATGAACTTGCAACCATGCAGTGAAGAGCACCTCTGTAAAACAGAATGGGGACAACAAGCTAGGTCACATTAGAAAGAAACAGTCAGTTGAAAGGCCCCTAACCATTAACCGGGGCTAGTCAATCCCAGATACTGAGCCTATGGCCCAAAACATATTTGAATAACATATGCAAGATTATGGATTAAATATGATGTGTAGTAAACATGTAGAATTGCAGATTTTGAAGTCTAGTTAATACTTTGTGGCCATAGCTATGCTTTTTCTAGGCATGCAGTGGATTTTTATGCACTCTTCTCCCCACTTTTGACATTCTTGCTTATCAAGTTTCAATTGTTAGCTATACTACCAAAGAATTCTATATTTGATTTTAAAACAAGTGTCACTCTAATGAACATCACAATGGCATTTGGATATGGAACATCATTTCTCTTGAAATTTAGAAGCTGTGGCTGAGACAATTTCATATAATTTAATAATTATAATATATATATATATAATATATATATATATATATATACTTGATTATTATTTTACACATTTATCTCATGACAACAGTTACAAACAAATCCATACTCATTCTGTTTAAAAAATACATTTCAATTGTTGGTCCTCCATTAGATGTTTGAACTTTAAATATTCATATTGATACTGGAGCAATGTGACAATTTGAAGAGCATTCTTTTGTTTACATGTGCTGGAGCAATTTATTTCTTTGTTAGTAAAGTGTTGTGTTGACACCTACAGCTGTGTAGAGCCTTCTCACATTTGTGAATGGGTTGGAATATCAACTGTTTGAGAATTCCACTGGTTATAAACTATTCATTTGATTCATATGAAAGTTGTTCTCTATGTCCATCCAACCAATCCTCTAAACCATCATTTGTAATTGTTGGAACATTGCTTCTAAGTAGCTTATAGCATGTCCCTACACACCGAATTGATTATGTCTTTGACAGTGGACACTCAACTACGTGAGGAGTATAAGGGTATGTGTGGGTATTTATTCAAGTGCTCATGGTTATTTGATGTAAAGAGAAGTGAAAGCACTAGAACCTCTATTCTTTAATAAGAATAGGCAATATCTATGTACATATGTATGTTTTAAATGTGTGGGAGTGCTATATTAAACTCTTGGTGTAAACCAGCTAACAACAGTAGCATCTGACCACGAGAATCTGACTTGATAGCTCATTGAGTCATGATGGTTTCTCAGCCTTGTTCATCTTGAAAGAATTGATTTCAATTGAATATTAATTTGAAAAGGAGTAAATTGAAATACAATTGAGCAAATAGTGTTATTGATTGACACATAGCAAAGCAAAGTAATATTCCAATTTGGCATTGATAGAAGGGACTGTGTTTTTCGTGTTGCTGGAATTTTCCATGGCATTCCAATGCTAACAAACATAATCAGCCTCACATGCTCACTGAAAAATAATGAACATAGAAGTTCATACTCAGAATTGCACCAAGAGCAGGATTTGTAAGTAATTCTGAGCAGGGATTACAAAGAACAAGTTTCACTTCCACAAAGGATATGTGTTGGTGAAGTGAGTGGGTTATAAGTCCCTTGTGTATGGATCAGGTTTGAATTCAAATGCACCAAACATTAGAGACTTAATTTTAATATGGAAAAGTAAAAATAAAGTTGTCAATTGGCACACACATTAATAATGCCTACCTATAGTAATCAATGATAGCATGAGATCTTAATGGTAATGGTAAGGAAAAAATCTCTTCAGAAGATAGTGGCCCTTATGGTAAGGATTAGACACTGGTAAAACCCCTCTTAAAGGGGTCAAATGATGTAAGTATACTATGTCGAGACTGTCCTAACAAAATCTAAAGGATGCCAACCTAGGGGTCACCAAAACTCAACTATTACAAACCTCCCAAGCCACAATGAGTAAGTAACAATACAATTTTTTGAGATATGAACATCATTTCTCCTGAAATTTAGAACCTGTTGGCTGAGGGATCATACAATCATCTAAATATATATATATATATATATACAGAGAGAGAGAGAGAC
>APFE031689759.1:26923-137124 GCA_000404065.3 Pinus taeda
TTGACATTTATCCTTATCAAGTTTCAAGTGTTAGTTATACTACCAAATACTTTTATATTTGATTATAAAACACGTGTCACTCTAATGAACATCATAGTGGCACTTGGATATAGAACATCATTTCTCCTCAAATTTTAGAACCTGTTCTCAACAATTCATCTATATATATTTATATATATATATATATATCTATATATATATATATAATATATATATATTATATATTATACTTGATTCATTCTTTTTCAGAAATCTATCTCATGACTCCAGTTACAAACAAATCCATACTCATTCTATTTAAAAAATACATTTCAATTGCTCGTCCTCCACTGGATGTTTGAACTTTGAATATTCATATTGATACTAGAGCAATGTGACAATTTGAATAGAATTCTTGTGTTTACATGTGCTAGATAAATTTAATTCTTTGTTAATAAAGTGTTGTGTTAACACGTACAACTGTGTAGATCCTTCTCACATTTGTGAATGGGTTGGAATGTCAACTATTTGAGAATCCCACTAGTTATAAATTATTCATTTGATTCATATGAAAGTTGTTCTCTATGTCCATCCAACCAATGCTCTCAACCATTAATTGTAATCATTGGAACATTGCTTTTAAGCAGCTTACAGTATGTCCCTACACCCCCAATTCATTGTGTTTTTGACAGTGCACACTCAACTACCTGAGGAGTATAAGGGTATGTGTCGGTATTTCTGCAAGTTCTCATGGTTATTTGATGTAAAGGGCAGAGAAAGCACTACCACCTCTATTCTTTAATAATAATGGGCAATATATATGTACATCTATATGTTTTAAATGTGTCGGAGTGTTATATTAAACTCCTAGTGTAAACAGGCTAAGAGCAGTAGCATCTGACCACGAGAATTTGAATTGATAACACATGGAGTCTTGATGGTTTCTCATCCTTGTTCATCTTGAAATTGATTTCAATTGAATATTAATTTGAAAGGAGTCAATTAAAATACAATTGAGCAAACAATGTTATTGATTGACATGTAGCAGAGCAAAGTAGCATTCCAATTTGGAAGGACTCTGTTTTTCGTTCAACTGGCATTTTCCATGGAATTACAAAGCTAACAAACATAACTAGCCTCACATGCTCACTGAAAAATAATGAGCAGAGAAGTTTATACTGAGAATTGCACCAATGTGGGCTTTGTAAGTAATTTTACAAAGGGATTGTAGAGAACGAGTTTCACTTCCACAAAGGATCTGTGTTGGTGAAGTTAGTGGGTTATAAGTACCTTGTTTATGGATCAATTTTGAATTCAAATGCACTGAACATTAGAGACTTAGTTTTGATATGGAAAACTAAAAATAAAGTTGTAAATTGACGCACACATTAATAATGCCTACCTGTAGTATTCAATGATAGCATGAGAATTTAATGGTAATGGTAAGGCAACACTCTCTTTAGAAGACAATGACCCTTATGGTAAGGATTAGAGGCTAGTAAAGCCCCTCCTAAAGGGGTCAAATGATGTAAGCATACTATGTTGAGATTGTCCTAACAAAATCTAAAGGTTGCCAACCCAGGGGTCACCAAAACTCAGCTAGTGCAAACCTCCCAAGCCACAATGAGTAAGTAACAATACAATTTTTGGAGATATGAACATCATTTCTACTAAAATTTAGAACCTTCTGGTTCCAAAAATCATCTCTCTTCTCTCTCTCTCTCTCTCTCTCTCTCTCTCTCGCTGTATATATATATATATATATATATATATATATTATATATATATATATATATATATATATATATATATATATATATATATATATATACTTGATTATTCTTGTTAGACATTCATCTCATGACTCTAGTTACAAACAAATCCATACTCATTCTATTTAAAAAATACATTTCAGTTGTTGGTCCTCCACTGGATGTTTGAACTTTGAATATTCATATTGATACTGGACCAATGTGACAATTTGAAGAGAATTCTTGTGTTTACATGTGCTGGAGAAATTTATTTCTTTGTTAGCAAAGTGATGTGTTGACATGTATAGCTGTGTAGAGCCTTCTCAGATTTGTGAATGGGCTGGAATGTCAACTATTTGAGAATTCCACTGGTTATAAACTATTCACTTCATTCATATGAAAGTTGTTCTCTATGTCCATCCAACCAATGTTCTCAACCATCAATTGTAATTGTTGGAACATTGCTTCTAAGCAGCTTACAGTATGTCCCTACACACCCAATTCATTGTGTCTTTGACAGTGCACACTCCACTACCTAAGGAGTATAAGGCTATGTATGGGTATTTCTTCAAGTTCTCATGTTTATTTGATGTAAAGAGAAGTGAACGTACTAGGACCTCTATTCTTTAATAATAATGGGCAATATATATGTTTTAAACATGTGGGAGTGCTATATTAAACTCGTGGTGTAAACAGGCTAACAACAGTAGCATCTAACCACAAGAATCTGAATTGATAGCACATGGAGCTATGATGGTTTCTTAGCCTTGTTGATCTTGAAAGAATTGATTTCAGTTGAATATTAATTTGAAAAGGAGTCAATTGAAATACAATTGAGCAAACAATGTTATTGATTCACATATAGCAGAGCAAAGTAGCATTCCAATTTGGCAGTGACAGAAGGGACTGTGTTTTTCCTACTATTGGCATTTGCCATGGAATTACAAAGCTAAAAAACATTACCAGCCTCACATGCTCACTAAAAAATAATTAGCAGAGAAGTTTGTACATAGAATTGCACTAAGAGCAGGCTTTGTAAGCAATTCTGAGCAGGGATTGCAAAGAAGGAGTTTCACTTCCACAAAGGATCTGTGTTGGTGAAGTGAGTGGGTTATAAGTCCCTTGTTTATGGATCAGTTTTGAATTATAATGCACCAAACATTAGAGACTTTTTGATCTGGAAAAGTAAAAATAAAGTTGTCAATTGACACGCACATTAATAATGCCTACATATAGTAATAAATGATAGCATGAGAATTTAATGGTAATGGTAAGGCAACACTCCCTTCAAAAGATAGTGGCCCTTATGGTAAAGATTAAAGGTTGGTCAAGCCCCTCTTAAAGGGGTCAAATGATGTAAGTAAACTATGCCGAGACTGTCCTAACAAAATCTAAAAGTTGCCAACCTAGGGGTCACCAAAACTCATCTAGTGCAAACCTCCCAAGCCATAATGAGTAAGTAAAAATACAATTTTTTGAGATATGATCATTTCTCCTAAAATTAGAACATGTTGGCTGAGGGCTCTGATAATCATCTTTATATATATATTATATATATATATATATATATATATTATATATATATATATTATATATATATATATATATATATATATATATAATATATATATATATATATATATATACTTGATATCTTGTTAGATCTTTCTAGGAATACAACAGATTTTTATGCACTCCTCTCCCCATTTTGACATTTCTACTTATAAAGTTTCAAGTGTTAGTTCTATTACCAAAGAATTTATATTTTGATTTCAAAACAAGGTCACTCTAATGAACATCATAGTGGCATTTGGATATAGAGCATCATTTTCTCTGAAATTAGAACTTGTTGGCTGAGAAATATAGGCATCATTTTCTCCTGAAATTTAAACCTGTTGGGCTGAGACAATTCATCTAATTATATATATAATATATATATATATTATACACACACCTAATTATTCTTGTTAGATATATGGGACATTCATACATCTTAACACTTTGGAATGAATTAGGGCATAGTCCATTTCTATCAAGATGAAGTTATATTCCACTATTAATATTGTAGCACACCTTTGCTACATGTTGAAAACTTTCTCGACTACTTTATATTTCAAGCTATAATATAAGCCCCTAAAAATTCTAGATCTAATGAAGCAGGATGAAAAATGCTCTGCTTGTGGTGATATATTGCATTGAATGACAAAAGACTGGGATTTTTTTGCGAAGTTGGGAGAAGTTCAACAATGCAGGTTCATCCATCAATCATCTAGCATGATAACTATGACAACATCTACCAGCAATAGGTTCCTATAATATATGAAGGTCAAGGTTGTTGTTCATCATCATTCTTATTGGGCTATCTTCAAATACAATGGTGCATATATCTATATAATTTCCATCTTCAGTTGATCTAGATATCAAGGGATTAGGAAGAAAAATTATAACAAGATAACAATAATTGTGTTATATAGACTTTGAAGTAATACTCAAAGAAACTTACAACCACAAATTTGACAAAATACTATATTTCTACAATTTGGATATTCAGATTCATTTAGGAAACCAAATAATAAATGTGCAATGGGTGAGGATTGCCTCCCAAATGGGGATGAATTCACCCCTAAATAAAAGCACGATACAAAGAGGCCTATGATGGGCTACACTTCAAGAGTGCTAGCTATTATACATGCCTACTAGTCATGTTAGATTCTTTCCCAAATACATTACTTACAAATGACCTGTCTTCTTAGAAATGTTTTATTAGTGCAAGGCAAAAGAAGAAACTTATGTTATTAGTTGCTTGATTCAAGAGATGGCTACAAAAATGGAGGGTCCGACATGATTCATATACATTACATAATACAAATATTGGCACATGGTTGGTGAGAGTCTGCAATGAATCTGGAAATTGGAAAAGACCTCTAAGAGATAGAATTTCACAAGCTATGAGAGAAGGGACTTAATACATGCTCCATATTATGTTATAAAAAATATCTCATTCCTAGGGAAAAAGATATTAATTTCTTGTTTTAAATGGTCCAATTTGAAAAAAATCTCAGAATGATACCTGAAAATGTCCAATTGGAAAAATTTTCCATGGTTGTTCTTTCTCAAATTTGATTTTTTTATGGTACCACCAATGTCCTGTGTAATGAAAAGTGTTTTGGTAGTATTAATAAGTCTATGTTGTCTAGGCTAGAAACGAAACACATCAGAAAGCTACATTAGCTTTAATCTTACCAAACTTGAAGTAGGAAAACGACTTTGTCATCAAATATCAAATTAAAATAAGATGGAACAAGCTAGGCATAAACAAAGCATCAAGGGATGCTTTAATCCGCATGATATCATACTTCATAGCAATGCTAATGTAGAAATATTGTTTGCAGAAAGATATTGAGTACTATAGGGATCATGACAGCTCTCTTTATTTAAGTAAATTCTAAATATCAAGGCAATTACAATAGCAATGCTGTTGTAGAATCCCAAGATCTTGCAAGTTCCTATATATGTCAACTGGAAACTAGTAAAGGGTAGAAACAATGTGCCAATTGAGAATCAAAGAATTTTGAGCTAAAGCCCTTGAGGCATTTCCTTCCAGATAAGGTAAAATGTTAGACTTTTTAGCGCTAAATGTTACAACCTAGGTTCTATTGTAGTTTATTGAAAACAATGATTAAATTATGAAGAGTGCATATGACGTTGGAAAACATAGTTGCATGATTGAAGACATATAATGAACAAACGAAATATGAGTAGGGTTATCAAAGAACATAGTGTGCATCTTAAATCTGTGACATAAAATTCTAGGAAGTGATCTAAGAACAACATGTTTAGAATTACAACATTCCTATAAGCCCAATTCTACCTCTGATTCAATAATGCACACCAAGGCTCTTCTTTGACATGCGAATTATAGTAGTTGTAGTGGAGATATAACCTTGAGCTGGCCCATCTTCCTATTATATTGATTCAATGATAAATTGATAATACATTTTCTATATTTGATGGCAAGTTTAAATTAGACTGAACTGTACTATGATCTATCTTCTCCCTTGATTGATGGACAAGAAATGATCCAATCTAGGACTACTAGATGGAAAATCAATGGAAGAAGATTGAAAATCAATATTTTTCCACAATGCTTAGTGTTCATGCATGTATTTTGTTTAGGGAAGATGATGTCATACTAGAGGGATGCCTTGATTTATAAGAAATTTTAATGGTTTTTTGGATTTGTTCAAAGCAAGGGAAATGTGGCTCTATATTGCAAGGATAGACTTCAGATGACCATGGTAAATAAGTCTCCTGTAAATGAGGCTATCCAGTGAGATAATATCATGTCCATTAGCACTCTACTAAAACCAAGCTGAAATTATCGAAGGTGTTCAAAGGTTAAGGACAAGAGAGATATTTCTTTTTACACCTTTAGAGAGTAATCTAATGCTATCAATATTTGGCTAGGCTCTAAACACCGGGTATGTAATCTCACCTAAAACCAACCAACCCTAATAACATGAGTTTGATATTTCTTTTAAGGTTTGTATTCTACTCTCTAAACCTTGATAATGCTCCTAGGGGTTGTCCTCTACTCTATGATAAGAAAGTAGTATAACAAGCTCTATGGTATAACGTGGAAAGGGTAAATGTATTTCACATGATCTATAAGTAGAGTTTGAGGAATTAATATCTTGCATTATGAGATAAGTGTAATATACCCTATAGAAACAAATATAAATGAAAATAACATCCATATATTTAGTATAAAGTAATAACAATACTCAATGCGATTGTAATGGTAACCAAATTAAGATACCTTGATTATTAGGAGCACAATGTTCACTTGCCTCCTCTAGGAGGGAACCTCTAGTAGAGTAAAGCTTAGTTACAATAGTAATCCAAGGCATCTTTTACAATGTTTTTATCTCTATATATACTACTTTCTAACCTTCTAGAACATTCTAGAGGAGGAAAACCTTCTAGCAAGTCCTCTCATAATAGTTGCAGTCACACTACTACCGTCATTGTCTAATAATGATTACCTTTCTTATATAACCATATATTAATCTATTTTTTAAGTTTTAGGGAGGCTAGGACCCTAATATGTCCTCCCCCTTATAGAACAACCTTATCCTCGAGAGTTGAGATGTCAAAATTGATGTAGAATGTTAGCAGTCTGGAAAGTGCCACCTTAAGTGGTCTTTCCTTCCATTGTATTAAAAATTATTGAATGGTGTGGGGATAGAGATGTCTCTCATAGTGATTGAGGACTACTTCTAGCTGCAACCAAATGGAGTCTTATGCATCCAATTCTGATAGACTAGTTCTAACAATGCAATTGGATCCAAACACTTTCTATTTGGGGCTCGTTTCACTTGATTACTGTACATGTGGCTTGAACAAACCATAATTTATGTGTTTTGGATTGGTTAATGGTAGAGAAATGTGTTTTACTTCTCCATTGGTTAAATTAGTGGAATTCCCTTAAAACATTAGTTAAACATCTCTTTATAAATAGAGATGAATTTCCTCATTGGTACTCATGGTTGGAGTGCGGGAGAAATACCTAAGCATTCTGATATTTTGGAGATTTATATATTTAGAAAAAAAAAATAGCCCCCATTATTTCAACTGCACCTATGGAGTTAGGTCAATCTAATAACCACCTCCTTTGGGTCAGGATGAAAAGTAGTGTGTTACAATATCTTGGCTATTATCAATTGTTGGACAGTGCATCCAAGTTCCAATTTTTTTGGTGAGTCGAAGATAGGGAAGAAGAAGTCCTCCTTGAGCTTACAAACCCTAACCAAGATAACAATGCACTTACTCATTAATAAGAATTTGGTTTGTGAGTCTTCTAAGGTTTGTTTGAGAACAACAAAGGTACAATTGAGGCTCATTCCAAGCACAATAAGTAGACAACAAAGGATTGAAGTTAGTTTGTGTTAAAATTGACAACTAGGGCCAAATTCCACTTTGGACATCTGATTTGATGAATATGATTATTGCATTAAATTCCTCTTTTTGAGAGGACCAAATTTGACATAAATATCATCAAATTTAGAAAAGGAAAAATATGTTTTTGAATTTAATCCCTGAGATATGTAAATTGTCAAGGTTGGCTTGGGGTAAATTATTCAAGTGGAACCCTTCTTCAAATCCTGTAAATAGAAGTTTCCTCCAACCATATTGGACACATCCTATCACCCATTTTCTCTCTGTGAAATGGCCACAGAAGGAAGGATAGCTCTATCGAAGAAGGAAGTGATAGAATGACATCTTGGTTGGGCTGTCTAAAGGACCAAGTTCCTCAGGAAGGAGGCCGAGCCTATTAAAGGCTTGTTTGAATTTGTTTGGATGTTGTGGGTGGTTGTGTGTCTACAACAAGTCATAATTGCAACAGAAAGGAAGCTGCATTCATGAGGGACATTTGTATGTTGTTTGGGCTTATCTTTGGTTGGTCTTTCTCTCTTAAAGTAGGCCGCAACACTAGTTGTGTGCTTCAGGTAGGCCACAGGACTAGATCAACTTGGATAAGGGGCTGAAGGAATGATAGGATGCTGCATGACTTGGATTTCTTGAACAGGAAGTTGCGTCACTTTTTCTGGGGCTGGTAACTAGCCCAGATCAACAATGAATTGGAGAAAAAGTGTTTGGAGGGAGGTCGCAGTCAAGGAAGAGGTTTGGATGGTGAGCAAAAGGTGTTGTAGCAACTTGCCAACAAACCTTACTAGTGACCAGACTTGTACCAGCATGTAAGGGTGATTATATGTAGGCAGATCAACTAGAAGGAAGATAATTTAGGAGCAGTGAAAGATGGCTATGGTAGCTTGACATCAAACTCTAACCAGAACACTAGAATACAAAAGCTTTTACAGTTGTAGGACTCAAGCCTAAGAGGGCACAAATTGTCTTCTCCAGAATTGTGTTTCTGAGTCAGCTATGTATCTAAGGACAGTGATTTGAATCTCCAAAGTCAATCTTTCACTTAAATTATTTTACTCTCTATATTGAACATTTGATATTAATAGTAAGAATAATTGAACAAGGGTTTTCCCCATCTTGGGATTTTTCACTATCTTGAGCCATATCCTTGTGTTCTCTCATCTTTCTTGTCTTTTGGATCTATTGTTTATGTTCTTTCTTTAGTTACTATCAATAATGATTCATATGATTGCTAATGGAAATGAGATGGTATGATAAATGGGCTAACATTGAATATTGAAGAAACTGACCTAAGCAAAGAACATGTTAACCTACAAATTAACATGGTATCAGAGCTCAGGTGACGACAAGCCCAAGCAAGATAGAAAGAAATCACTAAGAACTTCATTTCAGGCCCCTAATAAGGAAGGAAAATCTATAAATATAAAGGCTTTAATCTGGGCATGATTTCTAGTCATAGTATCTATGACTAGGCTTAAATCTTATCCAAAGAAAGAAAAGATTTTAAAAGGAATTAATTCCCTGATCTGGAGGATTGAGGGTCTAATCTAATAGCCCAGACCAAGCCAGGTTATCTTTCAAACAAATCGGAGTTCTGGGTTCAACATAACAAAATTTAGGGGGATCAAATTAACAATGTTTTCTCAGAGGCCCAAATTTCTATTGGGAAATAATTTTGAAGTTGTGCTTAAATTCGTATAGAAAGCAAGTATTCAACAATTAGTCTTGTCATTATTCTCTAAGCTCTTGGCCCAAGTGAAGAAAGTATAATACTTAAGGATTTATATATCTTCATCCTTGATTAAGAAGGAACCCTTACCTATGAAAATTGAAGGACATATAAGAAGCCAACAAAAAAAAAGGTTTCCTCAGACCAAGTATCAATTTTTGAAGTCCTAAAACTTCAACATTATTTAATCTATTTAACTACTTTGAGTAGAAGTCTTAAAATGTGAAGAAGGATGTTCTGAGCTTGGTCAGTTGATCATATACTGGACATCATCCATCCTCAGTATTTGGCATTTAAGTATTATTTTCTAAACTATGGAACCTAAGAACACTTATTGATGCTTTGTAAAAGTCCGGTACATCTTGTAACCCTTCATCTTTTGGAAGGTAGCTTGAAAAGCTACAGACTTCAAGCAGTATATGGCAGACAATGTCGTTGGTATGACTGAATCACATGTAAGACATGGCAATTAGGTTTATATTTTTGTCTTATCATCATCTCAAACGAGTAACTTGATGCACGTCGCATAGTTATAAGAAGCCTACAAAATGTGTGACTTCTTCTCCCTCTATAACAGAGAACACTATTTTGGCATCTCACTTGCAGGTAGGTTAAAATTAGCATCATCACACATACGTACTGATAGTCAACATTAGGAGAAGTATTGGTATGGCATACTTGCAGTCCAAGACAGTTATGATATTTTGATAAATTATTGATAACAGTATCATATTGAAATTCTAATATCAAGGCTTCACAATTAAAATTGGGAACAAGTCATGGGCATAGGTAGTTTGAACTTCTCTTTCCTCGTCATTCAAATAAAGACTAGAAAAGAGGGAGAAATTTTCCATTATTCTACTCAAAATGACATTCAAACCTGTATCATAAAGAAAAGGGAGTTGAGTCTCCTATACGAAAGAAGACCTACGACAATGGATCTCTAGTTAAAACTCATCACCTTGCTCTACAGTTTTGGAAAGTAGCACAAAATTATAATTTGAGAATGAGACGATAGTCACAGTGAAAGGAATAACACCTTGTATCTATGTATTAATCTGCAACAAATCTATGATTTGATCAAATCTTGTAGCCTAGAGGTGATTTACATCTAGCATAAATATTCTGAGCATTTTATTTAAATTTTGTTATAGGGCATCATGGTTGTGCACTTGTTGTTTTGATCATACTCAAGACAAAACTAAGTCTGATATGACCTCTTCTGTCAAAATGCTATTCTTAAACATGCATAGCCATAAGTCCTCACAGATTGTTGATGTTTTACAAAGAGGTGTGTTGCAGGCACATATGCTACCAAAAATACTACCTTAAGGAGTTAAAGATCAGAAATTATCTTTGTAGCCATACTCCTCTCTGGGAGTTGCCAGTGTTGGAAAGGTTAGATGCATACACATAAGGTGCCTGGCAACCAATGAAGAAGTGTAAATCCTTTGGAGTAAAGGAACATATCTGAGGGTGCTCTATGATTGTCTCATCTTCTGCAATTTCATTTCCAATAAGTATTGCAATTGGGATAGAAGAAATGACAACTATTGAAGGATAATACAATGAGTACCTCTGGAAATGATCTTTCTCAGTGAAGTCTACAACTCTAATCTAAGTTTTCTTCAGATTAAAGTCTAAGGTTCTAATCAAATATCAAAGACTTTTAAAAGGGACAGTATAAAGAAGCTTAGCACCTGATGAAACCATGTTGGTAGCAGTCATCTTGGCACCTTTGGGTACCCTTGGAAGTCTGGTCATTAAGAGAAGAAGTGCATAGCACTTTGAAGTAGTCTCTTGCAATGACCCGTGCAAGAAAACAAAGGTACCTTGAAGAAAGATATGGATGCCTAAATAAGAAATCATGCATTAAGTAATTTGATGATTCAAGGCTAGGTGAACACCTGAAGCAAGGCTTCAAAGGGAGCGACAAAATCCCTGATGACTTTTCCCACCCAATAAATTTTGATAAATGTAAGTTATGTCAGTTGGTATGATGACTCTGATGATCTCTATCACCTCAGAAGGATAGGTTGCAGATATCTCGATGTTTATTTATGGACACGATATGTCGATTAGGGTATAAATATACAGTAAATTCAGATGATGATGATCCTCATGTTTATCAATATAAGAAGAAGTTGACTCTTAAAGTCAAGGTGGAAGGCCTTACCATGTTGCTTTGTTTCCTGCCTTTAAAAGTTGTTGGTCTGCATTCATATATCCTGTGGATCCCTATTTATTTCTATGGATATGCCTCATATATTGGACAATTTCTTACTAAGGTATCCTGGTGACTCTATTATCTATGATTTGAAGTGCACTATCAAACATTGCTAAATTGACAATATGTGATGTATCTCTTGAGATCCACCTTTATTGCATGTATGAATTAAAGATTGAAGTTTGTGGCTCTGGGAACTCCATTGATGCTGAATGAATAAAGTAGAAAGCATTACTTATTATGAAGGCATTTGAGAAAGCTCTTCAGTAAGTCATTTGAGCACATATTGGAAACCATCGCTTGGCATTAGGTACCACTTTATTTGGGATATGATCAAGCTCCAATGTTATAGGGTGGATGTACATGATTACCACCATCCCTCTCAAAGCCTCCTATAAATATTATTTCAAAGAGAGGTGAGAAGTCATGGATAGATGTTACTATGAGGGTCTCGATTGAACATTAAGCTCTGGGAGCTCCTAGGGCCTTGGGGTACTTCTTTAGCTGTAAGCAACCATAGTGTGAGTGGTTTGACTTCTCCTAAAGGTGCATTGTGTACAGGGTGAGTGGTTTACCTTCCCCTATGATACCCCATGATGATTGACATATGTGTAGGGTGAGTGGTTCACCTTCCCCTATGATTGATGACACATGTGTCTATGGTGAGTGGTTCACCTTGCTCTATGATTGATGAGATATGTATAGGATGAGTGATTCACCTTCTCATATGGCATATAAGGAGGATGAATTATTCACCTTCTCATACGAACACCCCCGTGAGAGATGCATATAGGCATCTGCTGGTTGTCACATGTGGACATGTCGATGGGACGTGGTTCATCCTTTGCCAACATGTTGGATGCTCATTCCCTACGATTCATGGTTGACATGTCGATGGGACATGGTTCGTCCATTCCCCACGTGTAGGATCCTTCCAGCCATTGATGATTGGCATGCATGTAGGATGCGATTCATCCTTTCCCTACTCTTGGTGGTTTACATGCGCATAGGATGTGGTTACCCTTTCCCTACAATGGTTGTGACATGTGACTGTAGGATGTGGTTTATCCTTTCCCTAAACGTGGCTGTGACATATGTATGTAGGATGTGGTTTCTCCTTCCCCTATGTGTGGTTGTGAGTAGGATGTGATATATTCTTTCCTAGCTAGTGTTCCAGCATCATCCTACCCATGTAGTTTGGGACACATGGCAAGTACCTCTCATTTGGTCAATGAGTTGGGAAAAGTGAATAGATACCATAGCACTACCAATGGACGCATCATATATTGCCATACTCCCTATGAGTAGGATGCATGATGTTCAACAACTTGATCTCATGGGATCAAGTCCAATTAGGGTTCGATCCAGGATCGGGAATACATACTCTTTCTTTCTTGATATAGACGCCCTAAAATTTCAAGGTTATTTGATCTAATAAATTTTCTATATTATAATCAAAAGAATGTGTATCATTAAGATCTATTAAAATTCCATTTATTCCAGCTTGTAGCTAGCTAGATCTGAACTTCATGCATAAGACTCTAAATGATTGGCAAGATACCAGTAATAAAAAAAAAATGAATTTAAATAAGGAATAATAATAATAATAATATCTATTTTTAAGGTCACAACCAAGCCAGACACCAAATTGGTGTATGAGACCCCCTTGTTTGTGGGACAAGGGACCTACCTCCGCGCAGCGATTTGACTGCTAAGTCTACGAAGGCATACATACTCTACCCCCCTCTGGTTTTGAACCTGTGACCTCTTAGGAGGAAACACATGCTCTTAACCATTAGGCCCACTCAAGTTGTATACCCCACTCAAGCTGTATACCACATATTTATCCTAGTTCCCAAAATGCTTCGAATCTAGGATGTTTGGAACTATAAAAGAGAAGAGGGTCAAACTAATAATTGTATTGACATAAAATCCCAAGAACAAATTACAAGTATAAGGAAAATGAAGCCCCATGATCAAACCTATTTATCCATCTCTAAATACTAATTAAATAGATGTACTGTCCTTTTAAGTAATGTCCCGTCACCACTCAAATTCTCACTACATTGAAAATCCTAAAGTTGCCATAATCATAAGACCCTGGAGGCAAGCCACCTGCTTTGATCTTAGAAGCCTCACCTAGAAGTTACCTCTATGCTCTTACATTTATGGTTTAGACTTCTAAACATGGTAAGGGTTTGAGCAATAACAAAGCCCCACTCTTCACCAACAACAAACATGCATGCTCACTCTAACTGAACCTTGAACATAATTTCTTAAGCAAGAAATAATAATTTGTGTCTAAGTGGATAACACTATATGTAAAGCACACTTAATTATAACTAGATAGAAAGTTTAAAATAAACCACATGTATCCACCTTGACCAGCGTACTCTCTTGGGCATGAGAATTCCCTTACCATAAATAATTTCCAACCAACTATAACCCTGCAAGTATGATGCCATGTAACACCTATTTGATTTGTAACTTATTGTACATTTAGATTTTGCACTAATAAATGTAAATTCCATGTTTCTCATGAGCAATTTTGTTCCCACAAGGATGTTGGACTTGGTACAATTGAATATGGATTCTACAATTTTAAGGTGAAAGAAAGAAGGCTATAAGTATCTAGTTGTGTTTATGGGATTCTCAATTTTTCCAACTTGTGTCAGTGGCTAAAGAGGTAACCTGTATGCATCATTTTAACAAGATTTTGTCTAATGGCCATAAGATGCATAACATTATAAACACTCATTCATGCATGCATTTTGAATCAACTGAGACTTTTACTATTGAGGCTTCTAACCAAAATTCCTATTGGAAAGGGCACTCTTAGGTATTTGTATTCACTCTTGATGTGCTTCTGTTTCATATATTAATGTTATTTCTCCTTACCATAAAAAATTGTCTATTTTACTACTACAATCCTTTTTTTTGTTTTATTTATTTTATGTATTTTATGTTAACTATCTTAAACTAATGACATCTACAGTCATCAAATATTATACTCTATCCCTGATTCATAATGAAAATCATAGAAACAAAGACATGAATTAAAATTTAGCTAACATGGACAAAATGCCACGTTATCATATATCATGTGGAAAGATACCAAGAACTTACATTAGGAAACCCTAACCACCAGCAACATGCTATCTTTATGGAAAAAAGGGCATTAGAGAATATGGGTCTAGGTGGAGTTCATGCATTCAAGTTCAGGTGAAGGAAGAGGTCCAATCTAGCTCAACACCCTAAATTGAAGACTCTGAAATCTCACTAGAAGAAAGGACCATTGTCAGATGAGTGAAACTCCTCTTGAGTTTAATTATTCATGTGAACATAGAATATTTATTTGTGAGTTGCTAAGAATGCATCCTAGAGTATTTTTTACCCCAGGAAAATTTGTGTCCAATTTTAAAACATCTATGTCTAATTTATAGTGTGAATTTATAATTAGTTGTTTCATTTATTGTTAGATGCTTGTTGTAGCAGAGTATTTTGCATAAAACAGAGGGGTAGAAGAAATTTAACTATTTTTCTTGATTATTTTAGGTTGTTTCTCATTCTATTCTTTGTTTATTTTAATTTCTCTCGGAAACCTTTGTTGAATCCAGCAAGGGTGAGCTTTGAAAGCAGAGCCATATTGCAACAATTTAGGAGTGATTTAGTCACTGTGTTTTTCAAAAACCTTGTTTTTCTCGAGAATTCCAAATCAAACCCAAAGACATGAAAAACAAACCTTGAAAATAAACAAATGACCAAAATAAATGAAATTCATGCTAAGAAAACATAATAGTTAATGAAATGTATGTGTTTTTATCATGGAAACAGGGGCATTTTGATCATGCTCTAATTTGCAAAGCATATAGAGGTGTGGATAGAAGAATTATCCAAAATTTTATTAAAATATTTAATTGTAGATGTTTAAATCTTATTAATAGGCAGGGAATTGAATACCCAACTTTTAGAATGATAACTCTCGAGAAACAATTACCTATCCATCTTTGCACAATGATCTTTCTCATATTGAGAAAATTGGCTAATGTGTAGATTTCCTTCAAATCGAAACTCTAGGAATGCATATGATTCATCAAACTGTTGTTCATGCAAGGAAGGAAGTATTGAATTTATGAAATGAGTAGTCATATAGTATTTTGTAAAGGAAAAAGATCCGATGTAGTATCGATTCCTAGAAAACATCATATCAGTTTCCATTATTCTCAACAAACTACTCTGGAAAATAGATAAACAAGGGCTCAGAGGCATGTTTCTCTCCAAAATTAGTCAATTGCAAACGAGGGTCATCAATGAAAAAAAAACACTAAGATGAGTAGGTGATTACTTCGTTTAGTTTAGGGCATATAATGTTGATTTGTTTCTCCTTGAATTACAAATCGAAATCTCGATTTAATATGACATTAGTTAGGATTCATTTTTGAATAGTAGCAAAGAGAAATCATTGCAATTTCATATACCCTAAAAACTAGAATTACATTTTCATTGTTGAGGATTTAGAGAAAGTGCGTACATACTTGGTCAAACTTTAAGGTAACAAGAGCGATGTCTGAGGAGGGGCCAAAAGTAAAAGCAATGGAAGAACCAGATCTGTGGAAGAAGAAAGAATCCCCCATAGAAGAAATTGCTAACCCTCTTCACACAATCGTCTAGCTGGGGGACTTTGTGGGCGCCATCAACAGTCGGCCACTATCTCATGACCATGTAATGAATCTACTTGCCTACTGATTCATAATAAATGTAATTTCTTTTTCTTTCCATTTGATGTTAAGGTGTTAAGCTTGTGCAGAAAAGAGCTTAATATAATGAAGCCCGTTCAATGAACTTGCACAACTGATATCATTGAGATCAAAACCCCGACATGAAAGCACGGTGATAAAAATGAAAATGGAATGGATTAAGCTTGGGCAGAAGAAGAGCATAATATAATGAATCTTTTTCAACGAACTCGCACAAATGATATCATTCAGATCAAAACCCTGACATGAAAGCATGCCGATAAAACTAAAAATGGACCGGTTTATAGAGTAATTTTTATGGATTAAATTATTGATTTATTGCCAACAGGAATCATAGGGTGTGACATGATGATGAAAAAACAATGAATATTCTATGGGATTAAGTGGGATGACTTTTGAATAAGAGAAATAAGGGTATGCTAAGATAGGATGTGTAGTACATGTTATGTTCCTACACCAATAGGTGTTATATATCATGATTGACTTGGTTTAGCTCTAAAATATGTACATACCTTTGCTTGTTGCAAATGTTTTCCATATTTGTAAAAAATAAAAGAAATTAAAAAATGTAAAGAGGGTATTCCCTAAAAGAAAAATCAAAAGGCGAAAAGAATGAAACAGTCAGAAAAAATAAAAAAATGAACCCCAAGAAAAATAAGAAGACTATGAAAGTGTGCAAGCCTAAATGGCACTACTATTTTACTTTCTGTACAATAATGATTGTGTGAAAAGTGTTTTTATGCCACAATCCATGGTAACCAAATAGTTTAATCTTGGTTATTCCATGTTTTGAATTTCATGCTTAGAGATAGAGAATAAAATATGACCAAACTGTTTAATCTTGGTAGATAAGTAGTTAAGTAGAGTGAATAAAAGAAGCTCAACAGTTTAATCTGAGCCCTTGGATGTAATAAGGTTAGACTTAGTTAGAATACCATTGTAAAAGAAACGAAAAGGTTTTGATAAGGGTTTGCCAGTTTAAGTGCACCCTAATAAAAGAAGAAAAAATGGTAGGATAAGTAGGTAGGGTAAGTAGATGAATGGTTGAAGAATTATGTATGATGAATGATTATCCAGATATCAAGTCATATACTTTCATCATCAAAAAGACTTAAAGATATGGATGAAAATGAAGACATCTACATCATAAACAAAAGTCAAACTAATTAACCTCCTCATTCATTTTTCCCTAAATTTTACTAATTTCCCATAAGTACTAAAGGCACCAACAACCTGAGAGTTAAAGGGGCTCAGAGCATTTCTCTGACTTTCGGAGGGACTGGACCCTCGGCCCATAAGTTTTAAGGCCTAAGTGCTAAAGCCCCTTCATCAAAATTCACCCCTCCATAATTCATTCACTCCCTTCAAATCCATTTCCAAGGTAAAATCACTCTTTACTTGGGAAAAATAAATGGTTCTTTCTAAAAAACCCCTCAAACACATTTTAGCCTAAGTCATAATGTTGGTTGATGAATGTATTTTCGGAAACATTTACTTAGCGCATTTTATTTTTCTGTGGTCATATTAACTCTTAATTCTTATTATTTATTTAACTCCCAAAACAAATTGCCCTTTCGCATATTATTAATAAATAATCCCAAAAAAATAAATATCCCTTCCCGATAGTTCGAAAAATAAACCATAATGAATTTAATTCAGTTGGATGAATTAATCAAACCACGATTAATTAAAACCAAACCCCCTGACATGTTAAAAAGGAATTAATTAATCACGTGGATTAATTAATAGCCTCTCCACCAATACATTCACCCCCAATATCATTAAAGTTATTAATACTTAATTCGTTCAATCATGTCATCCCCAATATAATTAAAGTCAATTTAATTATGTTAATTATGCCATCGGGCCCCCTCCACTAACTCCCTAAAACATTTTGCCGCTGACTGCCGTTGAATCTGCCCTCCCTCATCCAACAATTCTCACTCATATCACGCATGCCTTTTGGTCGAACGTTAACAACATGATATAAGCTATTTTGACTTTTCACCAATGCTACTTGTCATTCAATTTGTGGCACCGCGTGACCCTTTTCCAAAACCACCAACCTCTTAAAAGTTGTGCGATGAAAACCATTACCACTCTCGCTTACTGCTTCCGCTAAATGACAAAGTGTCGAATCAGTTAGTTGACACCAACTGTCATTCACCTGCCAAAAGACATTGACTTTGCGCATAAAAATGAAAATATTCATTGTTTTCCCTTTTTACTGGGAAAAGAATTTTTTTCTACCATGGATGCGCAGAGTACGTTCGGACTAGCAACTTACTCCTAACCATGAACTACCATCATTCACTGAACTCTAGGCCACTGCAGACTCCTGTGTGCACCCAACAAAGCCTTCACCACTGCCATTTGTCCTGACAGTCAACCATACATGGGTATTTACCACATTTCCTTCTCAGAAACCCTGTTTTGTACTAAAACCTCCACCAAATTTCTCTAAACTCAAACAATTCGATACAATTACGTTGTTTCTTAGCCCCAAGACTTCCCCAAGGAACTGTTTTATCTGAAATCCTTGAAAACCCTAAATTTCTTCCTCGAATACACAAGAACCAAGGATGGAAGCTCCTGTCACCATAAATGTCACACAAATCACTACTCCCCACAAGGATTTGGACTACCTTCCCTTGGCCGATAAATATTTTCAAATTAAGGAACTTACTTTTGTGGAAACACCCTTGAAGCTATACCACAAGTATCAGGACAATTATTTGAATGATGCTGATAAAATAGTTTTTTGGTACTCAAATCTACCTAAATGACAATTCCCCACTGTCCATATTTTCCCAGATATTGTCCACCAATGCCATGCAAGCTACAACCCTAATATGAGAGTTGTAATGTTCCCTAACCAGGAAATCCTTTTCACCATTACAGCTGAGTCTATAAATGAAATGTTGCAAATACAACAAGGCCAAGACCTCAATCCCCTTTCCATTGTCGATTTACCAGAAAATTCCTCAAGCCTGTCTAGTTCTGAAACTAACCAAGTCTGTCAGACCTTCATGGAAGAAAAATAAAGGTCAAAAGAACCCCCTCCTTATATGTCAAGCTTCTTTACAAGTCTGGGCCAAGATATCATTACCATGATTACTTGCATTTTGGGTTTTACTACTAGTGAGTATGTAGATGAGTTGATCTTATCCTACACGTCTATTTTAACCTATGGTCAACCTCCTGCAGCCAAATTTGACTATACTACATTCATTGCTGATAAGATGCATGACCAATTCATGAGAATAGAGAATGTGAGGGTATTTCAATATTCTTCAGTCCTGTATCATATTTTCCTCTACTACTAATCTGATAAATTCCCTTTCTTTGTACAAAATCTTGACACCAGAGGGAATCCTAGGTCAGTCATCTTTTGGACTTCCATTTTTCACAATTCGCCTTCTTCTCCCTATCATTATATAGATTTAATTGGTAAATTTCTGCATCCTGTAACTACTCTGTTGATAGGAAGTCCCCCTCATAGAATCAATGATGATATTAAGAGAATTCTTCAATTATCCAAGAAATACAAGTTTGGAGACGGGTACTTATACCAAATCCATATCGAGATTAGAATTTATGGGTGTGAGCTGCCTCCCTTTAAACTGCCCAAATACCTCCCCATGCGATTATTTTCTCTGGAGTACAATCCATTTTATGAAAGCTAAGAAGAAAGATCAGTTAAGGATAAAGGATCACTTAGGACCATTTGTTTGCAACAACAGAAAGGCAGTGAAAGAGGCAAAGGAAATCCTTGAGAGATTGAGATTGAAAAAGAGTTTCATCTGGCCTTATGATCCTCACAACTTCATCTGTGATAGAAGACATAAGCATAAACTATCCCCCTACATCCATCATAGAATTCCAGAGATAGAACAATATGAAAATCAAAATGAATGGGTGAAGGGAACACTTATAGAACAAGATAGTGAACAAGTTGAAGTAGAAAATGTTATGAAAGATTTGGAAAGAAAACTTGATCTAGATTCCTTTGTACAGGTGCCTGAAGAATCTTCACAGAGACCAACATAGGAGCATAGTGAATAGACGTCAAGACAACCATAGACTTCAGGACAGGGAAAATATTCAAGATCATAGAGCATTTTTGAGGAGTTGACCCAAACTGATACAACAATGGGCAACCCTCCAGTATTGCAGACTCCTCTTAGTGAGGAGAGAATTCAAAAAAGAAGTAGGAATAAGGCTAGCCCTTCTACAGTGCCATTGGACCAGGTATATGTGAAGAGGTAGAGATTGAATCCTTTGTCTGAACAGGAATATGAAGAGACAAGAAGTGACACAGTGCAGAAAACACTAGCAGGGGAGACATCAGCTACCTCTTAAACACAGGCACTAAGCAAGCAGCAAAGTGTAGAAGTGTCATCACTAAGGACTGCTTTAGAGTAAAGCCAGGATTTGATAGAAAAGTGAAAAGAAATTAAAGCTAGGAATTAGAACCTCAAAGCTCAAACCTATGCCCATTATCTGAAAATGGCTCCTACAAATCAGACGAGGTTGATGTCAGCCTTTGACATCAAAAAAGGAAAAATGCAGAAAAGTTTTTTGAAGCCAAAAGCCAATAGTACAACAACCAAAGTCCATGGTTGATTATTTAAGAACAAATTTTGAAGTTCTTGCCAAAGACATCCACCCATTTGATCAGATCGAGCTCCATAAGCAAACAGGTGAGATGGTTTATTCCACATTGACCAGTATAGCCATCACTATGCATCAGTTGCATAATTCTCTGAGTAATACTACAACACAGTTACAGTTGGAAAAATCCTCTTCTCAAGCTAAGGACACCAGGATAAAATCATTGGAAGACCTCATGATTGAGTTGGGACATGATCCCAAAGATGTTAAAGCAGCTCAAAGATTGATAAAGAAAAATAATGAGGACATTACTGCACTCAGGAAACAACTTAAACTCCCTCCCCTCATACATCCACAAATTGCAAAAGTAATTGAGAAACAAAATGAGGAAGAACTTATGGACTTGATCCTTAAGTTGAATGGGCAGTTGAAAGAAACAAAGCAAGAACTAGGAAAAGCTTTGCAGTCCAAACATGATGCGCTGACCACCATTCCTCAAACTGTAACACCCATGGTTTCTACAGTAGTGCCATCTACTATTGCAACATCTTTGGCACCCAACATTCCTCCAGCAACATCTCTGCCAGTAACAGCAACAACAAGTACATCTAAAGTAGCAACAACTTCAACAAAGCACACAGAGGACTCAATAAAGTCCATGGAGGAAATGAAAATCCAAGCAACTGAAATAAATAAACTAAAAGAAACAGTTAATAGCTTGGAAATATATTATGAGCTATCACAGATTAATTACATTGAATAAGAGAGAAAAAATAGAAGAATGACTGAAAGAATCAAGACATTAGAGAAGGACTTAACATTGGATAAGCCTTTGAAAGATATTAGACATATTTTATGGACCAATATCATTGATTCTATCAATGATATTTGGTCTACTATTCAAATCACTTTTGAACAAACTGGGTTAGTTAAACTAGCTACAGATGCTATACAGAAGACCAGGGAAGAATTAGGAGAGAAAACTGAAGAGGCAACCCAATTGATCCACTTCTTGAATAGAAAAATCAAGCAACAGATGGAATAATGGGATATCACGGATCGAACTAGTACTATCCTTGAAATTAAGAAAGTTCTTACTAATAAGAACTTAATGTTGAACCTAGAAAGAAGATGTCAAAGTATTCAAGAAGACATAGATGATTTTTGGTAAAATATGACATTCTTAGAGATAAAGGACTTCCAAGTCCATTGGTCATAAATGACAAACTGATGACTCAT
The DNA here is from genome assembly GCA_000404065.3 of Pinus taeda. Classification (NCBI taxonomy): domain Eukaryota; kingdom Viridiplantae; phylum Streptophyta; class Pinopsida; order Pinales; family Pinaceae; genus Pinus; species Pinus taeda. Next base: position 49,169 of record APFE031689759.1, read on the forward strand.
GAGGACTACATTGAGAAAATACACAAACAAGCCAAAAGTCAAGCCAGCTCTTCCAGAGTGAAAGCACTACCCACAGGAAACATGATGTATGATGTTTTGGATAATGTTTTCTATATTGAGCATGAAGTGAAGCACCTGTTCACAGTCCAACCCAATTTTTCAAAATACATTGAAGCTAACTAAATATATAGGAAATTGATCAGGATGAAGATACCAAATGAAGAATGGTGGACTAGCATGACCGATATCCTATAATTTACTATGGTAACTCTAAGTTAAATAGAAATATTTACTAAGGTAAATGTTAGTAAATAGGTAAAGAGAATCAAAAGCAAGTAAAGAGTATCAGTAGGGAAAAGTAAGTAAATATCCAACACACAATTACTAAACCAACAACAAGGGGCAAGTCCAAGTTTCAACCTCCAGCTCTTCCATAAATAAAGGGACAACAACAATCAGTTTTACATCTGTCTCTATCTTTTTGTAAAAGATATTTTGTATTCGCTAGAATAAATCTCATGTCATTATGAGATATTTTTGATGTAATTTTTGTATAAATAGTTCTCCATTTGAAGTATTGTGGGTGGATTATATAACATCTTTGTAAATCTATGCTATTAAGCTGAGAAATATTTTGTACTCAAACTTGGATTTTTGTTGGAAAAGGAATGAAAGTTGGGGAAATTTCATCAGATTCCTGTGCAGTATAATTACAAATAAGTATTCTATCCTTGTGACTTTTATGTGTTTTCTATATGTTTCAACATTTCATGCATCTTAAATCTAAATGGTAAAATAGTCAAAGTGTATAAGAATTAGTTTTATGCGTCTCTGCTATCAACAGTCTACCATTTATATGTTTTCTTCTAAACTATTTCGATAGAGGAATTCTTAACTGCTCCTCTATCCCTGTAGTTTTCTCTAATAAGTCCATGGTTTAGGATTCTTAATTGCCCTCTGCCATTTGACCTATCTTCCTTTCCTATTTCTAATACTAACTTGAGGATTCTTAATTGCCCTCTAGTTTTGAGAAGAAATATCATCCTTCAAGCCCCAAAGTTTGTTTTTATTATGTTATCCTACCTATTGATCTCATACGTCAGCAAATTTGAATTAATCCAGTGAATTATCCCTAATTGACTCCATAGCCCAATGGCCTAAAAGCGTAGTCTACCCATTTGTTTCAAAATTCCACCACTCTCAAAGAAAACAACCTCACTAAACATTAATACTAGCCTAAAATCCTCTCAAACATAGCTAAATCATAAAGAGGGAGCCCTCTTTGAATATAGATTGGCTAGTATATGTACTTAAAAGATTGGTTTGTAGTTACCTTGGATCCTTTCCTTCTTTCAATAACTTCTAAGGAAAATCTGAGTGAAAACATAGTGGCAACCATACTAGGGAAGAATTAATCCTCAGTTGAAAAAAACCTTTGAGAAACATAAATTTTAAATTTAAAGTATCTTAAAGGAGCGATAGAAGTTATTTTTGAAGAATCCATAAAAAATAGCATTGAAAGGCTAAAATCTAGTTTCAGGAAGAACTCATTACACCAGGGTTAACCTTGATCCAAATCCTCCCCCTATGTTTGAAAATTCTAACCTGATTCCGAGAATCATTAGAAGACAAGAAAGTTCGTTGAGCCCCAGACCTATGTTTAGGTCACATTCATGTCTTGTTGAGTGAATTTTCCTAGGAGATCTTCCTTTTGATGAAAATTTTGAACTCTCTCTGTTTAGAACCACATCTGATAGTGAACTATTAGACCTAGTCCAAGATCTAGAATTCCTCAAAGAACTTGAAACCCAATGAGCTAATCTGTCAATTGATCGATATCTGCATAATTCCACGTAGTCATCTATTACCACTGATAGAACACCTGAACCTTATGAAACTACTTCTCTTTCTACTAGTTCATCACTATTTCCTCACTCTTCTGAAATCCATTCCACCCCTCCCTTCATCACTTCACTTCTTCCCCAGCCAAACATCACTCAACATCCCACCACTACCTCTAGTTCTTCCTCCACAACCCAAACATCTCCTGTTACCCCCAACTCCCGTTCATACTACTACCCAACCTAGAATCATGGCCAATAGATATGCTCCCCTGGTGATGCCTGCTCCTCTAGGTGCCTGCCTTAGGACTATCAGAGTGAAATTACTACTTTGGATGGCACTGGAACCTACATAGCTCAGCAGCACACTAAGAAGATGACCGAATATTTTGAGATATATGAAATTGACACAACTAATGTTCAAATGAGAATTTTTGTTCAGAGTCTAACCGGGGAAGTTAAAACTTGGTTTAGATCTTTAGCCCCCCAAAGTATAGATAGCTTAAGAGTTCTCTTCCAACAATTTTTGAATAGGTGGGAGAAAAGGAGGGACCCCCCTGCAAATTTTATCTAAATATGAAAACCTTAAAATGGGACCTCATGAAACCATTTAGGACTATTGCACTAGGTTCAATAGTGCTTATAGTGCCATTCCAAAAGAGCCAAAGCTAGGAACGAGAGAAGAATACCTGCAAAATAAGAGAATACACCCTTTGAACAAAAGATGGATGCTATAGTTAAAGGAATGGATAGATTGTTGGAAAAAGTTGAAATAATCGAAAGGAAGTCTCCTTGGGATGGCCAACAGGATAATTAGGGAGAAATCCTAATTTTAGAAAAAATCATAACCAAAATGTTGGAAAGAATATTCCTGACCAGAATATCTGACCACCTTTCGAAGAAAACTATGCAGAGGCCTCCCACTCAGAAGACCCTAGAGAAGACACTTAGATAAATTTAATGGGTCTAGATGATGAGGAAGATGTCTTCCTAACTCAAGACGACCAAGAGTCCCATGTATTGCAACAATTCCAAACTCAAACATGAGAGTCATTTGATTTCAGATAGGGGTATGACTCTGCTATTTTTGAGGTACATAAGCAGTATAATTTAAGAAGCAGAAAAAGTAATGATGCCTCGGAATCAAACCAGAAAACAGGTCCTCATCAACCTAAAAAGGGTAGAATAGTTCCAGTGACAGAAACACTTTAGATCCTTTCTAGAACAAATCAAAATCCTCCCAGCCCCACCATAGAAGATGTGTCTGATAATCAGCCCAACAATGAACAACCTTCCATTTCTCTTCCCTCCAAGGAAACAATGGAAGAGTCTCCAAATATTGTGTTAGAAAATTCAACAAAGAATGTCCCAAATTTTGAAAGAGAATAAAACATAGAAAATACTACCACCAAAAATCGAAAAGTTCAAACAGACAAAGTAGTCTTGCCCTTTAATCTTGGAGCAGAGGTGGCCAAGCTTAAAATTTTAGTTCCTTTGATAGAACTGGTAAAACATGATTCTTACAGGTCTCAGATAAATAGATCATTAAGGCTCTATAAATGTCTTTGATGACCAGCCCGAGTTAATTTTTGGCCCTGAGGTAAATGGGAAAACAATGGAAGGAGGAATATCGCCTTTCTATGTCAGTCTCAATAGACATGACAAGATCTTACATAATGCCATGTTTGACTCTAGTGCTTTGCACAATCTCATGCCCAAATCTGTTATGGAGAAACTTAACTTAGACATCACTAGACCCTATAGGGATTTAGTTTCCTTTGGTTCAAGTCAAGTGAGGTGTTTAGGACTTAAAAAGGATTTGTGTGTCTCTTTGGTTCAGTAGCCTGCCAAAACTATACTTATGGTCATTGTTGTAGCAGATATCCCACCCAAGTATGGCATACTGTTGTCCAGATCCTGGGGTGGCAAACTTCAGGGGTCTCTACAATTAGACATGTCATACGCTACCATATATATTTTTGGACAACCAAAGAAGCTAGAAAGAGAAACTTTAAGGAAGTATGTAGTGAGTACTCTGGAGAGACCTCAAAACTCTCCTATTTACTCAGTGCATTTTGATATGGATTCCTTTATTATCTATAATGCAGAAACTAATCTAGAAGATACTCAAAATGATATAGCACCGGAACCAAAATAAATTGTAAAACAAAAGTCAACTGTCCAAATTCAAGAAATATCAGATGACATCATGGGAGATGCTAAACTGATAGTTAAATAGATTGAAGGAGTTTACATAACCAGAGACCCTAGAGTAGGACTTTACAGAGGTACAGTTGTAGAAATCCTTAACACCTTTTTAGAAACCAAGCTTGCAACCATCCCTAGAAAACATAACATGCAAGCTCATAGCCTGGCTATGTTTGCCAACACCTGCAAATTTCCATTTCAGCCTAATCACTAGTATCTTGTTGAGGTTACGCACAGGCTAGCTATACCCAATAATCTTAAGAATTGGCAAGTTTTTGAAAACAATAAGCAGATTAATCACTTTCTGACATTAGATGAAGAATTTGCTAGCATTAATATAGATGTAGACATAGTTTCAGATTTTGATCACACTAATGAGTTAAACATTAACAAATTGGAAGAAAGTTTAATAAACATGCTTCACCCTACTAAATTCATAAAAATAGATATTCATGATTTAAAGAGAATGGATATTGATGAAATAACTGATGATGAAACTAAAGTCATAAACCTCAAAGATAATCTCTTACCCAAAGGATTAACTCCTTTGGAGGACTTATTCGACTCAAATGATATTCCCAAAAGGCCTAAAATGGAGCCCTTGAAAGTAGACATTGAAGAATACAACATAGGAACTCAAGAGAATCCTAAGCTAATAAAACTGTCCAAATCATTACCCCTGAAGAAAAGTTGAAATATATTGAGCTAATGAAAGAATTCCAGAATGTTTTTGCCTGGAGTTATGAAGGCTGAAAATCCTATGACACCAGTATTATACAACACATTATCCCTTTGAAAGAAGATCATAAACCTTTTAGGCAAAAGCTAAGAAGAATTAATCCTATTTTATTACCTTCCATTGAAAAGGAAATCAAACGAATGTATGAAGTAGGAATCATTGCCCCATTAGGTTTTCAGATTGGGTATCTAATCTTGTCCCTACAAGAAAAAAAACAGGAGAAATTAGATTGTGTGTTGACCTTAGAAATTTGAACAAAGTCTCACACAAAGACAACTATCCCTTACCTAAAATGGATTACATACTGAAAAGGGTAGTAGGTTCTACAAGGATTTCACTTTTAGATGGATTCTCAGGTAACAACCAAATTTTAGTCCATATTGATGACTAAGAAAAAACTGCATTCACAACACCATGGGGCACCTTCATGTATGTTAAAATACCCTTTGGATTAAAAAATGCAGGCGCCACCTTTCAAAGGGCAATGGATATTTCCTTTGCAAAGGAAATCCATGATTTCCTAGTTATATACCTTGATGATATAACAGTTTTTCTAAGTTAGATCAACAACACCTGGATCATCTCAAGCAGGTTTTTCTTAAATGCAGAAATATGGCATCTCTTTGAACCCAAAGAAATCTTTATTTGGGTTAGAAGAAGGAAAACTATTAGGCCAAATTATCTCTAAAGATGGAATCTGAATTGACCCAACCAGGATGGAAGTTATCTTGCAAATACTCACCCAAGAAACATTAAAGAATTTCAGGCATTTTTAGGGAAAATAATTTTTTTAAGAAGATTCATCTCTAACTTCGCTGAACTAATTAGATTATTAAATAATATGTTGAAAAAAGATTCAGCTTTTAAGTGGATAGTAGAGGCTAAACAATCATTCGAAGAAATAAAATTACCATTAACTCAAACACCAGTCCTTACAAGCCCAAAATTTGATAAAGACTTCATTATATTTTCCTTTGCATCAGAACACACCATCGCTATAGTCTTACTACAAAACGGTGATCAAGGATGTGAAAAACCAATAGCCTTTTTCAGTAAAGCTCTTAAAGATGCCTCATTAAAGTATAAAATAATGTAGAAACAAGCTTTTTCTTTGGTAAAAGCTATTAAAGATTTTAGAATGTATATTTTGTATTCTCATGTAATAGCTTATGTTCCCAATGTTGTAGTCAAATACATCCTGACACAGGATGGAGTTGATGGAAAGAGGGGAAAATGGATAACTACAATTTTAGAATATGATTTAGAGATAAAACCTACCAAGTTAATTAAAGGTCAGGGGTTGGCCAAAATTATGACAGAAACAAATTGCCAAGCCCTAGACATAAATCTTATTGCAAAACTGGATAACGAACATGAGATGGTGACTCCACAAATCAGCCAACCCTTTCTAGATTCCACTTGGTATGCTAATATTATATATGTTCTACAAAACTTGCAGGCTCCTCCAGCGTTATCTAGAACTAAGAGTAGGTTTTTGAAAATGAAAGCTTCGAATTTTTGCATTATGGATAGTACTTTATTTTGGAAAAATCATGAAGGTATTTTGTTGAAATTTTTATTAAAAGAATAATCTGACAAAGTAATCCAAGAATTTCATGCAGGGGATTGTGGTGGACATCTCTACTGGAAATCAACTGTTGACAAAATTCTAAGAGCTGGATTTTATTGGTCAACCTTGTTGGCAGATGTTAAAAAATTTGTAACTTCCTACCATAAATGCCAGATCTTCGAAGGCAAAAGAAAACTTTTACCCTTTCCTTTAAAACCTATTTCCATAAAAGAAACTTTTCAACAATGAGGTCTTGACTTCATTGGAGAAATCCATCCACCCTCTTCTGCTCAGCATAAATGGATACTCACAACAACTGATTACTTTAGCAAGTGGATAGAAGCTATTCCCTCTAGACAGGCCACTGATACTGTAATAATAGGTTTTCTAGAGGCTAATATTCTGTCTAGGTTTGGTTGTCCTAACAAAATCATCACAGATAATGTTGCAACCTTCAATTCAAAGAAAGTGATTGATTTTTGTCACAAGTATCAGATAACACTTGGTCATTCCACAACTCACTATCCTCAAGGGAATGGACTTGCAGAATCCTCCAATAAACATCTATTAAATATTATCATAAAACTATTGGAAGACAATAAGAAAACTTGGAACAAAAAATTAACCAATGCTTTGTGGGCATGTAGACTTACAACTAGGAAATCCATTGGAGCTAGTCCATATGAGCTAGTATATGGAATGGAGGCAGTTTTCCCCACATCTTTGGGAGTTCTAGTGATGAAATTACTTCAGGAAGCCCAAGTGGAACCAAATTATATACAGAGGAGAATTAACCACACTATCCATTTACAACAAACTAGGGAGGAAGTATGCAACAGAGCCCAAGTACTGCAAGAAAAATTTAAGAAGATTTTTGACAAAAGGACCAAATCAAAAGACTTCTACTAGGAGACAAAGTATTAAAGTGGGATTCAAGATGAGAGAATAGAGGGAAACATGGCAAGTTTTACTTCCTGTGGAAAGGTCCATACATAATATAATCCTTCAGAGGAAATAATTCATATTTTCTTAAAGAATTGGATGGTGCAGAGATCGAAGGAGGACCAGTTAATGGTTGAATGTTAAAGCACTACATTGACCCAATTTACTAATTTTACCAGTTCCGTTGTACATACTATATCCTTCATAGTCTTCAGTGTTGATTGGATGGTAATTTTTGAGTTGAAGCCTGAAGAGAAGGCCCTAAGCTTCAAAAGTTTTAATGTCAGTAGGTATCAATAAAGCAGCAAGGTAAAAGAGAATTGCAGAGTAAAAATCAAATTTTTCCAAAGGCCATTGATCTACAGTCCTTGACTTTCCATCAGGAGAAGGCAACCCCAAGTGGAGCCACTATTATGTTCCTATACTAATAGGTGTCATATATCATGATTGACTTGGTTTAGCTCTAAAATATGCACATACCTTTGCTTGTTGCAAATGTTTTCCATATTTGTAAAAAATCAAAAAATTTAAAAAATGTAAAAAGGGAATGCCCTAAAAGAAAAATCAAAGGGCGAAAAGAATGAGAAGGTTAGAAAAAATTAAAAAATAAACCCCAAGAAAAATAAAAAGACCATGAAAGTGTGCAAGCCCAAATGCCACTACTATTTTACTTTTTGTACAATAATGATTCTGTGCAAAGTGTTGTTATGCCACAATCTATGGTAACCAAATAGTTTAATCTTGGTTATTCCATGTTTTGAATTTCATGCTTAGAGACAGAGAATAAAATCTGACCAATCTATTTAATCTTGAAAGATAAGTAGATAGGTAGAGTGAATAAAAGGAGCTCAACAGTTTAATCCGATCCCTTGGATGTAATAAGGTTAGACTTAGTTAAAATACCATTATAAAATAAAAGAAAAAGTTTTGATAAGGGTTTTCCAGTTTAAGTGCACCCTAATAAGAGAAGAAAAAATGGTAGGATAAGTAGGTAGGGTAAGTAGATGAATGGTTGAAGAATTATGTATGATGAATTATTATCCAAATATCAATTCATATACTTTAATCATAAAAAACAATTAAAGGTATGGATGAAAATGAAGACATTTACATCATAAACAAAAGTCAAGCTAATTAACATCTTCATTCATTTTCCCCTAAATTTTACTAATTTCCCATAAGTACTAAAGGCACCAACAACCTGAAAGTTAAAAGGGCTCAGACCATTTCTCTGACTTCTAGAGGAACCAGACCCTCGGCCCAATAACTTGTAAGGCCTAACTGCTAAAGCCCCTTCATCAAAATTCACCCCTCCATAATTCATTCATTCCCTTCAAATCCATTTCCAAGTTAAAATCACTCTTTACTTGGGAAAAATAAATGGTTCTTTATAAAAAACCCCTCAAGAACATTTTAGCCTAAGTCATAATGTTGGTTGATGAATGTATTTTCAGAAACATTTACTTAGCGCATTTTCTTTTTCCATGGTCATATTTACTCTTAATTCTTATTATTCATTTAACTCCCGAAACAAATTACCCTTTCTCATATTATTAATAAATAATCCCAAAATAAATAAATATCCCTTCCCGATGGTTCGAAAAATAAACCATAATAACGTTGATTCAGTTGGATTAATTAATCAAACCATGATAAATTAAGAACCAAACCACCCTGACGTGTTAAAAAGGAATTAATTAATCACCTGGATTAATTAATAGCCTCTCCGCTAATACATTCACCCCTGAAATCATTAAAGTTATTAATCCTTCATTCATCCAATCATATCATCCCCAATATAATTAAAGTCAGTTTAATTATGTTAATTATGCCATTGCCCCCCCCCCCCCCCCCCCATTAAACTCCCTAAACACTTTCTGCCGTCGACTGCCGCTCAATCTGCCCTCCCTCATCCAATGACTCTCGCTCATATCGCATGGGCCTTTTGGTCGAACATTAACCATGCGATATAAGTTGTTTTGACTTTTCGTCAATGCTACGTGTTATTCAATTTGTGGCATCGTGCGACCCTTTGCCAAAACCACCAACCTCCTAGAAGTTGTGCGATGAAAACCATTAATGCTCTCGCTTACTGCTTCCACTAAATGATAAAGTGTCACATCTGTTAATTGACACGAACTATCGTTTTCCCATTGACCCACCAAAAGACATTGACTTTACGCATAAAAACAAAAATATTCATTGTTTTCCCTTTTTATCAAGAAAATAAATTTATATCTACCATGCATGCACATAGTACATCTGTACCAACAACTTACTCCCAACCACCAACTACCATCAGTCGCTGAACTCTAGGCCATTGCAGACTACTGTGCACACCCAGACAAGCCTTCATCACTGCCATTTGACCTGAAAGTCAACCATACACAGGTATTTACCATATTTCCTTATCCGAAACCCTGTTTTGTAATGAAACCTCCACCAAATTTCTCTAAACTGAAACAATTCAGTACAATTAAGTTGTTTCTTAGCCCCAAGACTTCCCCAAGCACCTGTTTTATCTGAAATCCTTGAAAACCCCAAATTTCTTCCTTGAATACACAAGAACCAAGGATGGAAGCTTCTGTCACCCTAAATATCACACCAATCACTTCTCCCCACAGAGATTTGGACTACCTTCCCTTTGCTAATAAAGATTTTCAAATTAAGGACCTTACTTTTGAGGAAACCCCCTTGAATCTATACTGCAAGTATCAAGACAATTATCTGAACAATGCTGGTAAAATAGGTCTTTGGGAGTCAAACCTACCTAATAATCGATTCCCCACTATTTATATTTTCACAAATATTTTCCACCAATGCCATGCAAACTACAACCCCAATCTAAGAGCTGTAATGTCCCCTAACTAGGATGTCCTTTTCACAATTGCAGCTGAGTATATAAATGAAATGTTGGAATTACAGCCTGGCCAGGACCTCACTCCCGTTCCATTACCGATTTACTTGAAAAATCCTCAAGGCTGTCTAGTTCCAAAATTAGCCAAGTCTGTCAGAGCTTCATGGAAGAAAAATATAGGCCAAAATAACCCCCTCCTTATATGTCAAGCTTCTTTACAAGTTTGGGCCAGGATATCATCACCATGATTGCTTGCATTTTAGGTTTTACTACTCGTGAGTATGTAGATGTGTTGACCTTAGCCTACATGTCTATTTTCACCCCTAGTCAACCTCCTGCAGCCAAATTTGACTATGCTACAATCATTGCTGATAAGATGCATGACCAATTCATGAGATTAGAGAATGGGAGGGTATTTAAATATTCTTCAGTCTTGTATCATCTTTTCCTCTACTACCAATATGATAAACTCCCTTTCTCTGTATAAAAGCTTGACACCAGAGTGAATCCTAGGTCAGTTATCTTTTGGACTCTCATTTTTCACAATTCTCCTTCTTCTCCCTATCCTTATACAGATTTCATTGATAAGTTTGTGCATCCTATAACTACTATGTTGATAGGAAGTCCCCCTCATAGAATCAATGATGATATTAAGAGAATTCTTCAGTTATCCAAGCAATAGAAGGTTGGAGACTATTACTTATACCAGAACCATATCGAGATCAGAATTTAAGGGTGTGAGCTGCCTCCCTTTAAACTGCCCAAATAACTCCCCATGTTATTATTTGCCTTGGAGTACTATAGGTAAATGATCAACTTTGATGAAATCTATTTCATTAAAGCTAAGAAGAAAGCTCAGTTAAGGATAAAGGATCACCTAGGACCATTTGTTTGTAACAATAGAAAGGTAGGTAAAGAGGTAGAGGAAATCCTTGAGAGATTGAGATTGAAAAAGAGTTTCATCTGGCCTTATGATCCTCATAGCTTCATCTGTGATAGAAGATAGAAGCATAAACTATCACCCTAGATCCATCATACAATTCTAGAGATAGAACAATATGAAAATCAAATGAATGGGTGGAGGGAACACTTATAGAACAAGATAGTGAACAAGTTGAAGTAGAAAATGTTATGTAAGATTTGGAAAGACAACTTGATTTGGATTCCTTTGTACAAGTTCCTGAAGAATCTTCATAGAGACCAACATAGGAGCATAGTGCATAGACATCAGGACAACTAAAGACTTCAAGGTAGGGAAAAGATTCAGGATCACAGAGCATTTCTGAGGAGTTGACCCAAACTGATACAAGCATAGGCAACCCTCCAGTATTGCAGACTCCTCTTAATGAGGAGAGAATTCAAAAAAGAAGTAGGAATAAGGCTTTCCCTTCTATAGTGTCATTGGACCAGGTAAATGTGAAGAGGCAGAGATTGAATCCTCTATCCAAGCAGGAATATGAAGAGACAAGAAGTGACACAGTGTAGACATCATTAGCAGGGGAGACACCAACTACCTCTCAAACATAGGCACTAAGCAGGCAACAAAGTGTAGAAGTGTCATCACTAAGGAAAACTTCACAGTAGAGCCAGGATTTGAAACAAAAGCACAAAGAAATTAAAGCTAGGAATGAGAACCTCAAAGCTCCAACCTATGCTCATTATCTGAAAATGGCTCCTACAAATCAGACAAGGTTGATGTCAGCCTTTGACATCAAAGAAGTAAAAATGCAGATGAGTTTCTTGAAGCCAATAGTACAACATCCAAAGTCCATGGCTGATTATTTAAGAACAAATTTTGAATTTCTTGCCATAGACATCCACCAAATTGATCAGATCGAGCTCCATAAGCAAAGGGGTGAGATGGTCTATTCCACATTAACCAGTACAGATCAGTTGCAGAATTCTCTGAGTAATACTACAGCACAATTATAGTTGGAAAAATCCTCTTCTCAAGCTAAGGACACCAGGATAAAATCATTGGAAGACCTGGTGATTGGGTTGGGACATGATCCCAAAGATGTTAAAGCAGCTGAAAGATTGATAAACAAAAATAATGAGGACATTTTTGCACTCAAGAAACAACTTAAAATCCATCCCCTCATACATCCACAAACTACATAAGTAATTGAGAAACAAAATGAGGAAGAACTTATGGACTTGATCCTTAAGTTGAATGAGTAGTTGAAAGAAACAGAGCAAGAACTAGGGAAAGCTTTGCAGTCCAAACAGGATGAGTCAACCACCATTCCTCAAACTATAATACCCATGGTTTCTACAACAGTGCCATCTACTATTGCAACATCTTTGACACCCAACATTCCTCCAGCAACAACTCTCCCAGTAACAACAACAAGTACATCAGAAGCAACAGCAACTTCAACAAAGCAAACAGAGGACATAATAAAGTCCATGCAGGAAATGAAAATCGAAGAAACTGAAATAAAGAAACTAAAAGAAATAATTACCAGCTTGGAAAGAAATTATGTGCTACGACAAATTAATTACACTGAAGAAGAGAGAAAAAATAGAAGAAAGACTAAAAGAATCAAGACATTAGAGCAAGACTTAACATTGGAAAAGGCTTTGAAAGATATTAGATAGATTTTATGGACAAATATCATTGATTTTATCAATGATATTTAGTTTGCTATTCAGATCATTTTTGAACAAACTAAGTTAGTTAAACTAGCTACAGAGGCTATACAGAAGACGATGGAATAATTGGGAGAGAAACCTGAAGAGGCAACCCAATTGATAAACTTCCTGAATAGCAAAAGCAAGCAACAACTAGAACAATGGGATATCGAGGATCAAACTGGTACTATCCTTGAAATTAAGAAAATTCTTACTAAGAACAACTGAATGTTGAACCTGGAAAGAATATGTCAAAGTATTCAAGAAGACATAGATGATTTTATGGTAAAATATGACATTCTAAGAGATAAAGGACTTCCAAGTCCATTGGTCATAAATGACAAGATAATGACTCATGAGGATTACATTGAGAAACTACACAAACAAGGCAAAAGTCAAGCCATCTCTTCCACAGTGAAAGCACTACCCACAGGAAAAGTGTTGTATGATGGTTTGGAAAATCTTTTCTATATTGAGCCTGAAGTGAAGCACTTGTCCATAGTCCACCTCAATTTTTAAAAATACATTGAAGTTGATGAAATATATAGGAAATTGATCAGGATGAATATACCAAATGAAGAATGGTGGACCAACATGAACGATATCCTATAATTTACTTTGGTAACTCTAAGGTAAATAGAAATATTTACTAAGGTAAATGGTAGTAAACATGTAAAGAGTATTAGAAATAGGTAAAGAGTATCAGTAGGGAAAAGTAAGCAAAGATCCAGCACACAATTACTAAAGTAACAACAAGAGGCAAATCCAAGTTTCAACCTCCATCTCTCCCATAAACAAAGGGACAACAGCAATCAATTTTACATCTTTATCTATCTTTTTGTAAAAGATATTTTGTATTACCTAGAATAAATCTCATGTGGTTATGAGATATTTTTTTATGTAATTTTTGTATAAATGCTTCTCCATTCGAGGTATTGTGGGTGGATTCTATAAAATCTCTGTAAATCTATGCTATCAAGCTAAGAAAGCTTTTGTACTCAAACTTGGATTTTTACTGGAAAAGGAATAAAAATTGAGGACATTTCATCAGATTCTTGTGTAGTATAATTACAAATAAGTATTCTATCCCTGTGATTTTATGTGTTTTCTATATGTTTCAACGTTTCATGCATCTTAAATCTAAATGGTAAAATAGTCAAAGTGTATCAGAATTAGCTTTATTTCTCTCTACTATCAAAAGTATACCATTTATATGTTTTCTTCTAAGCTATTTTGAGGAAGGAATTCTTAACTACTCCTCTATCCCTATAGTTTTCTCTAATAAGTCCCTGGTATAGGATTCTTAATTGCTCTCTGCCATTTGACCTATCTTCCTTTCCTCTTTCTAATCCTAACTTGAGGATTCTTAATTTCCCTCTAGTTTTGAGAAGAAATATCATCCATTCAAGCCCCAAAGTTTGTTTTTATTCTGCTATCCTGCATGTTGATCTCATACCTCAGTAATTTGACTTAATCTAGTGAATTATCCCTGATTGACTCCATATCCCAATGGCCTAAAAGCCTAGTCTACCCATTTGTTTCAGAATTCCACCACTCTCAAACAAAACAACCTCACTAAACATTAATACTATCCTAAAATCCTTTCAAACATAGCTAATTCATAGAGAGAGAGCCCTCTCTGAGTGTAGATTGGCTAGGATCTATACTTAAAAGATTGGTTTGTAGTTACCTTGGATCCTTTCCTTCTTTCAATAACTTCTGAGGAAAATGTGAGTGATAATAGTACATATTCAAATCACCATGTACATAATTAAACCATCAGTATCAAACATTTATGTGAATAAAATTATGAAACGTTATGGAACCACTCACTTTAGAATTTAGAGCCAAAGCATTTAAGTGTTAGAATAGAGTTTTTAAGTGATCATAATAAAAACAATATATATTGGAGATATTATATACACATGGATTATAAATATCAAGCTAAATGTGGTCGCTAAAGGAACATATGGATTATAAATATCAAGCTAAATGTGGTTGCTAAAGCAGCATCTTCCTACACCTAGTGTCCTAGATGGCCAAGGCAAGGTGTCATCAAATCACTTACACATCCATCCATATGCCTCGATTGGAAAATGATTAATGTCACAAAAATCACATGGGTTGAGATGTCAATCAAAATTTAAAGCTATCCTCTAAAAACTCATATAGAAAGTGGGGTAATAGGTCCTATGACATCCAACCTACAATTTGCAATGGGAAATCCTCAAAAGTCTCTTTTAAGAAAGATTGAGGGGTTCAAGAAGATGTATGAGGCCCCACCAATTTGATAGTTGAAGAAGTTTGAATATGGGTTTTTCAATTTTGGCCATAAGTAGGCAAGGCAACATGGAAGGAGGTGACCACCTTAGAAGAGTTCAAAAGGGAAGGCCACATAAGGTCTTATATAAATATCTAAATCCAAGGACCTCCCTCATAAAAAGGGTTATACATAAAGAATGTAGACAACGACCCATCTAAATCTTGATAATAAAAAAATAGAACATCCCTTGAATCCCATTATATCCCATTATAAATGGAGCATCTACATATGAGGTGATCCTCTAACTCAATCTCATGTATATGGCAAAGCTAGAAGATGTTCTTGAGAGGATGAATGTCATGATGATTAGTTTCAACTAGATGGTAATGTAAACCCACTTTAAACCTGCCAAGGGAGATCTGAAGCGCAACATCTATGTTCTTCTGTGTATCAGTTAAACAATAAGTCCCCTCTCATTTGCATGAAGTGTTCCTAGTACAAATCCATCTTAGATTCAAGGCCATGAAAAGATGAAGTCCAAGTACACTTAATTTGTTGTCTATAAATAACCTCCTTAACAACTTGACACAAAGATATAATGATGTTATTTACATTGGAGGTATATGTCGCTTTCATTGTGTTACAACTTTCATCGCTCCCCCAAAAAAATGTGCGAGTCTCCCTTGTGATGATGTATCAACCCTAATGGAGAATAATCTCATTATGTAAAAGGAGTTTTAAAACAATGTAACTTTAATAGTGTGCTACTCACCCCTGGCTCACCACTCATGGCAAATGTGAGGCTATTTCAATCATTGATGTGGATAATATCATTTTATTTTCTCTTATGTGTAGTATTCTACATTGACACAATTGGGATTTTTAGCAAACAAAATATTTGTATCAAGGGTTAACTCCTTGTGCATTAGGGCTCAAGAGGTTGAGTCATTATGAGTGATCTATTCATTGCCAACTCCCCATGTGGGAGAACACTACAAGTGCCATGTCAACATGAAGTGTAGATATTGTGACCAATTATGATTGAGCTTTTGCAGATTATCTAGTTGTTCTACATTTGGTATACATGGTAATAAGGGCATTATACTTTGCAAACATAGACCCTTGAAACCAATACCTAGTTCTCTAAAAATCAAATGGTCCCAATATTCTTAGATAGAGGTGAAGGATTCTCCTAAGAGGTTAGGTTGTTGGTTTGAGGCATTGTTTCTCGCCTTGGATACTAAGTGGTTAAGGGATTCAGGAGTTAAGAGCTAAGAGTCAATGGCTTGGGGGCCATGGGATTTAGGGTCGAAGGGATTAAGAGTTAGGAGATTTACGTGTTTAGGGTTAAGGGGTTAGGTCTCAAGGTTTTTAGGGGTTAGGGGTTAGGTTTAAGGGTCATGGGCTAAGATAATAAGGGGTTATTGCTTAGGGGTTCATGGATTCTAGGATAGCAGTTAATGGCTTAAGCTTTAATGGGCCAATGGGTTGATGGATTATGAGTGATGAGTGTAGGGGTTAAGAGATTATGGCTTGGGGTTTTAGGGGATATGGAGTTTCATGGTTATAGGTTATGGGGGACTACTTATAGCAAAGGATGGGGTGACTCTTGACATTCCCCTTTGTTGCAGTTAAAATACCCTCATGACTCTGCACCTACTCTATGATTGTTATATCCAACTGTTGACACTTGACTTACAGTTGACATGACTCAACATTACAATGCACATGTACTCATGTGAGACAATGTGGCTTGAGCAAGCCTTGCAAGACATCATTGACACCGGTCCACTGTGATGAGACCAACTCTTTGACATGCTTGTGATGGTGAAGGTGGTGAGTTGATGCCAAGCTTGGTTGTCTATGATGATGTGCATGCACCTCATGGTGACATCTTGTTGAAGTGGACTCTTGCCTCTGTTGCAACTGTGCATTGGTTCGACCCCTTCATCCAACTCGACTGCTAACATGCGCATGGTCTTCTTGGGTATGGTTGAACTGGAAACACACTGATGCATAGTTTTTGTGCTGATATTCAAGTGTGTGCTGGTGGTTATGCGCATGAACTTGTCGAAGTACATGTTTAACCCTAGTTGGACTTGCTTCTTATCTTCGCCTTGGTGAGTGTGTCGAATAGGTTGGATTGCATGTGTGCATTCAACAACATGCATGTTGTTGGATCCCTTAAATCTTATCAACAACATTTCTCATCATGTTTGCTCTGTGTCAGCTACTGAGATAGATCCTTAACTCGTACTGGCGCAGTTTCATCCACAAGCACATGTTGCACCCACTGTTGTTCTTGTTCCTACTGCAACTCATTGGATTGTTTGTGCAACTTCATGTTCTTCTTGAGTTGCTACTTCAACATATGCAACTCCTTCTTTGTTCCATCTTCTGCCTTCACGTGATCTTCATTTCGTTTCATCACTTCATAGCATGAGTCTCCAAAGTTGCTTTCATTATTAGTGGATTTGCTTGATCTTGCAATTTTGCTCCACCTCTATGTTTTCAACAACCTTCCTCTTTCACTTGCTATGTTCGCTACATTTGTTATGCTGCCTTCACTTGTTGTTCATGATGTTGCTCATTGTGATGTTGCTGCTTGATGTACTTGTCCATGAACAACTTTATGTCTTCGTGAGTAGGTAAGGCCATGGACACTTGATCGACTGCATCCTCAAGCATTCTTTGAATAGTGTCTTCATCTATGCTCCCTTGGAAACCATTGTACCTGTAATGCTGAGAGGTAGATGAACACCTGTGATACCTGGAGACATGGAAACACTCATATCGATCAATCTGTCAATCAAAAACCAAAATGAACACAAGAATTGACTTGCAACATACCTGGGTGAATGATCATGAAGGGTGTGCAATTTCGGCCGGGAGATCAGGAGACCGATTGCTAAGAATGCACAAGGCACAGTCCAGGTTGCTGGGACTGCGTAGTGAACAATCCCAGCTGGGAAGTACTGTTGGCCCAGGCGCATATTCGCACAAATCCACTAACCTCCAAAAATGCATAATTCAGTCTAAGAGGCCAATGTTGGGCCAAAATGTACAAATCTGGAGAGGAAGGTGAGCCTTCCTTCCCCAGATTACACAATGCAGCCTTGGTGAAGGCAAAGACCAGGCCAAGGTTGGCCTGACTCACCGATGGGCAACTGAAAGCAAGTAATTCGACAAAATGCACAGCGACACTAAGTGATAGTAGAAGTGATAAAAAATGCATGCAAAACATGAATGGAAGATTGAGCAAATAGATCAACATGCATGTGGGTGAGGCAGTTCATCGGTTGGGTGAACGTCCATGCAAAATAGTATCATGCATGTGACAGTAGTGAGATAGCAACGAAATTTTAAACAGAGCTAGGACAAGCTAGAATATATGTAAATGACAACGGGCATTCAAAGAAATCAAGCAAACAATGCGCACACAAGCGAATACACAAAAAATTATAGAAATGTAGCAAAAGGCATGGGAAGTGAGCTTACCCCAAAACAGTTGAACTGAATGTGCCGATTGCTCCTAGATGTGATGTGGGATGTCAAAGATACAAGGTTGATGTGAATAATGAGCTCTACAACATCTAGTTGATGAGTTTTGATAACATTGAGGTTGTGATGTGCATGCCACAAATCTAGGGGAAGCGACACTTGGAGGGAGGTTTCTAAATTATTCCTTGCATGTAACCTCCAACTGCTAAACATAGATTCCTAAAATAAGGGATCCTTTTACATGTTGCCCTAAGAGAAGAAACATATGCAAGCAAGTTTGTTTTGCTCGGTCCCGGAGGGAACTGATCAACTCAGCTGCACATGCAAGCGACTGCTCGACTGCCAGAGAGAAATGCATATTTCTGATTGTCAGCTAGGCTGACTGCTCAAGGGGATTATGAAATTTCTAGGCCCAATAGTTGACTGCTGCCTAGATTTGCACAAATCTTGGGGTGAGCTACTTGTTGATGGGAAAATTTGCACAAATCCTGCTAGGAGAGTTGGTTGGAAAGATTACGCAATCCTGGAGCCCAACAGTCTGTCAAAAGAAATTATGCAATTCCTAGAGGGAATGGCTGGCTTTGTAGAATTTTGTAGAATTTTTCCTACAAATGAACTTTCTTTGATACCATGTAGAACTTTTTCTACAAATCAGCTACCTCTCATGCCATGTAGAAATTTTCCACCTATAGATCAACCTGGTAATGCAATGTACTAAAGCAAAACACTTGGCCTATTTCTACAAACAATTTAGTGGAAGCTTAATCAACCATGAGTGACATCAATAAGAACACATATAATTGATATGGAGAAATCAAACACACATAACACAGAAGATATAACCAGGGGAAAGCACCAGCCTAAAACCCCATCTTTGTATTATCATACAAGTGGAAATATAGTTCGGATTATGTAAAGCCTTAGCTCAGAAGCTATCCAACTCCTAGTACAATCCCTCTGCTTCTCTTAGAAAATCAAAGGCTTCTAACAAACCTTCTCCTCTACCCTCCAAGCCTCCTATTTCTATGCACATTTTTCATGGGTCCTCTAGCTGCAATCTATGTGATTCTCACCTCACACACAACACTGACCTTTGAAATAACTGCACAACCTGAAGGAGATAAATTCTTATCATAGATGAGCTTCCTTTATAGGAAAAATATTCATCCAACTAATAGTACATTGTCCCTTCTCTGATCTCAATTGGGTCTCTGTCTAAACTGACATGCATGAGTTATTTAAGCTATAATATTCAATTATCTGAAAATACTAGTTGTTACATTCATGCAAGCATTAACAAACTGAATCTCGTTAATTTAACAACTTGTTAAATTAAGCTAACTAGACTTGACTAAGTTAACTGAGACAATTAATTACAACTTATCCTTATCTCTTTAACTGATGGATAAATTCGTCAATTAATAGATAAATTGTTGCATGTCCTCACATAGACTTCAACTTTGTTTTTCCTTAACTAATTAACTCATGGAGATTAATTAATTAATATTTTAAACTCGTGTTAAGACCAAATTCGAATTTTACTTCCTATTTCAGACCAGGGACTATCTAAAAATAGGAATCCAACTTGAACTGCTAAAAATAGAACTTCTATTTTTAACACTTCCACTTTTCATTCCTTGTTGCCCAATCCAACATTGTCCCCAACTGCTATTTTTAGCACTTCTATTTTTAGCAAGTTCTTGTTGCCAATTTTCAATGCTCTCTCTCAACAAGAAAAGCTTCCTCTCGAACCTGTTCCTGTACCTCTGGAATGTTCTGCATGTAACACGTCTACCAAGTGTGGTTGCTCCAACAACTCTCAGAACAAAAAAAAACTCCTAACTGACCTCTTTGTTGTGCTAGAAACATACTCTGATGCTACAGCTCTACCTGTTGCTAACAAGTGCTCCCTCTTTGACCTCTATGCTACCGCAACATTTCCATGCATCTCGCACCATTGCACCCTTCTCTGTGCTACCCTGCACTGTGCAACACACTTGTGCCTCTCGCATTGCTGCAGCTTGCATGTTCTACGTTGTCCTGGGATTCCTTGCATTCTAGCTCTCTCTGCCGCTCCATCTGCATCTGTCTCTACCCAATTAGTCAGTTCCTGCTACTCCACATCGGGGCTCTCGTAGCAAGGTCTCATCCAAGAGGTTGGGTACCTCAAGGATCCTGCCCCTCCTCCTTGGGACGATCACTCCACATCGCCCCACCTCCTACCTAGAGGTATGGCTGCATGTGATCCCTCTGCCCACCTGGCTCAAAGTTCCCCCCTACTGGAGGTCTCTGCATGAGTAGATGTCTCTACTTGATCTCCACTCAGCTTCCCATATTGTGGCTACTCCACAACCTCCCGAAGTTGCTGCACCAATCACGACTCCTCCATAATCATCTGAGACTTCTTCTGGTGCTGCATGTTGAGTGGTAATTTACACTCCCTCTCAACCACCAAGTATCTAACCTTTGTCTTACTCCTCAAGCCTTTGCATGCATCTTGTACCTCAAGTGCATACAGGTTCTTGGCTAGCACACCAATCTGTTTCGACTTTCTTGCCGTCATGAAATTTTCTAGAAAAAGAGATGATTTTAAATCAGTGATATCTCCCTCATCCAAACTCCGATTCAACTGATTTTTTATTTATTTTATTTTAGGTCTTTTTCCGTAAGGAATCCAAATTTGCTTTTTTTTTTCTAAAAATTTTGTGCAAAATTTTTCAAATCTTCTCTGCAAAATCTCGGCCCAAAACTCAAAAATTTGAAATCTCCTCTTAGTATAATGTTCTTCCTTGATCTCCTATGCTCTGATACCATGTAGAATTTTGTATTTTTCCTACAAATCAGCTAGCATTGGTACCATCTAGAACTTTTTCTACAAATCAGCTAGCCCTAATACCATGTAGAAATTTCCCACCTATAGATCAACCTGGTAATGCAATGTACTAAAGCAAAACACTTGGTCTACTTCTACAAAAAATTTAGCGGAAGATTAATCAACCATGAGCAACATCAATAAGAACACATAACTAATATGGAGAAATTAAACACACATAACACAGAAGCACCAGCATAAAACCCCATCTCTGTATTATCATACAAGTTGAAATATAGTCCAGATTATATAAAGCCTTAGCTTGAAAGCTATCCCGCTCTCAGTACAATCCCTCTACTGCTCATAGACAATCAAAGGCTTCTCACAAGCCTTCTCCTTTTCCCTCCAAGCCTCCTATTTCTATGCACAGGTTTCCTGGGTCCTCTAGCTACAACCTATGTGATTCACACCTCACACACAACACTGACCTCTGAAATAACTACACAAACCTGAAGGAGATAAACCCTCATCATGGATGAGCTTCCTTTATAGGAAAAATATTCATCCAACTGATAGTACACTGTCCCTTCTCTAATCTCAACTGGGTCTCTGTCTGGACTCACATGCATGAGTTATTTAAGCTATAATATTTAGTTATCTGAAAATACTAGTTGTTACATCCATGAAAGCATTAATCTCATTAATTTAACAACTTGTTGAATTAATCTAACTGGACTTGACTTAGTTAACTGAGCCAATTAATTACAACTCATAATTACAACTCATCCTTATCTCTTTAAGTGATGGATAAATTCATCAATTAATAGATAAATTGTTGCATGTCCTCACATAGACTTCAAGTTTGTTTTTCCTTAACTAATTAACTCATGGAGATTAATTAATTAATATTTTAAACTGCTATTAAGACCAAATTCGAATTTTACTTCCTATTTTAGATCAGGGACTCTCTAAAAATAGGAATCCAACTTGAAATGCTAAAAATAAAACTTCTATTTTAACACTTCCATTTTTCATTCTTGTTGCCCAATCCAGCACGGATACCCAAACTATTTTTTTTTAGCAGTGCTATTTTTGGCACTTCTATTTTTAGCAATTTATTGTTGCCAATTTTCAACAGGTTTCCCTCCAGAAATGAGCAAATTTCACTAGGAAACTACTTAGCCTATAGCTGGACCAAATCCGGGTGAGCAGTCTGTGAATGAAAAAGATCAAATTATGTCCGACAGGTTGCCTTTAAGTAAGAAGGACACTGAAGCTTGAGGACTTGATGAGGCAAGGCAACCTGATGTGAAGGATGGTAGGGAGGCTCCAAAAAGGCTAAGGCAAAATTTTGGAGGGTGGTTTTAGCGACTACAATAGTTTTTCAGTTTACTTCAGATGCATGGGTTAGAAGTGGACACCTGTTGACCCTCTTCCTATACACATATATCATATTATTCTTAGGGAAGAGAATTATTTCGATAATTTCTACTTCATCTATCATCTTGTAATGATTCCCTTATATCGAGCCCTCTTTAATTCCACAATTCTAGGGATGTCTCCCGAGGCCATGGATTGTTTGCTAAAGATTGGAGATTATTTTTTCGAGGAGATTTTTACCTATATTAGGGTTTGGGGAAGTAATGGTTTCCTCCATGTTCTCCCTCTTTATGTTCTAGATAAGTTCCTATCTAGATAAATTTCTTATTAGATTGTAGGGACTGGAATTACCCTTGAACTCAACAAAACTTCTAAAACATTTTGGCCCAAATTTCCATTGAAAGTTTGTCTATTCATGCTCCAAAATTATCAACAGGCTGAAAAGGAGATTTTGGCCTTAAATGAATTGAAGCTCTCCACCATTCTACCAAAGCTTATGATTCTTCTCAGGTAGGTCAAAATGTAGTTTATGAAGCATATATCAGAAATTTTGTAAGGCCTCCTTTTATGAGTCAGTTTTTTATAAAGCGAAGCAATTCTCTCTAGATAACTTTAAACACTTTTTAGTTTTTTAGAGTTTCTAGAAGGGCTCATTTGCATATGATTTTCTAAAGCTATCTTGGGTTTTGTAGAAAAAACTATCAATTCTTCTTCATAGATCACACCTCATACCTCTACAGCAATGGATATTTCTTCCACTAATTCCAAAGATCAGGGTTCCTCAGTCAACCCATTGGTTAATGATATGAATAAATAATGTCAGTCATTTTTCGATACATTTTCAACACCAGATGATGCATCTAAGGAAAAGGAAACCCCTAAAGTAAACACTTCAAATTCTATTGTTCAAAAAACAATGCCCATTAATCCCAACTCTTCCAAATATGTTCTTGCACACCCTAGTTCCATTTAAGCCCCCTCTTGATACTCAAATGAATGTAGAAGTGATTCCTGCTCATCCAACTTTGTAAATGCAATTAAATATCGAGTAAATTCCTCTAATTGAAGCTTTCTACCATCCTCAACATAAATTTGTTGTAGAAATAATTCGAAATTTGTGGTTGCTAATGAATTCAGGCTGAAAACAATAGACACAAATTTCTTCTACTCAATATGTGGAAGGGAAAACATACAATAGAAACACATGCAATCATTCAATCATAATGAACACATTATTTTTACTATGGATCCCAAATTTGAAAACCCCTCTTCTGTTTGTATTATATCATATGAGACAATTGATCAATTACAATGACAGCTTCAATCCTTGAAGCTCAACCTGCACTGCAATGTTGATGTCCTCCTAAGTCTACTCTATCCAATACTTAGCCAAAATAAGCCTCCTTCTTCCTCCTATTTCCTTGAGAAATTCCTAATCCTAAAGAATAGGAAGAGCTCCTATTCTTTCTCAATCCCAAGATAATTCCTCACCTACTACATATAAAACTCTGTATACTCAACAATATACAACAATAAATAGAATTATGCCTTTTCCCTCCACTCAACTAGGCAATTCGAATTGCATGCATGACTAGGGTTATTTTTAGTAAATTGAGTAGAAAACTAAGAGATGAGTGAGTTAACAACAATTACAACCACTCAACTGAACTCATACTGACTCTATTCATGGCTAGAGCTTAAATAACTGAGTTTCATTGGCTATAACTCCACTAGATTGTTATATCTTAGCAATCAACTCATGCACAACTCTACTTCATACCCTCAAAATCAATTTGCCTGACTTAACGAAGTGACATGGGCACGTCACTCCTGCTAATTACAACTCAAGTCATCATACTAATGTGCAAATTCAAATTTCTCTATTTGACTAAGGAACAAGTCAAATGAAGCCTTTTCTTGCTACAATTTAACACTCCTTATCAAGAAAAGGGTTTTGAATAACCCCAATCCTGCTCCTCTGTGGGAATGTATTATAACATAACGAACACTCCCTCTCACTGTTGTTTTCTCTACTGCAATAACTATAACTACGAAGCATCAAAAATACTAAATCAGCTGTCTTTGAGCTATAATTATCTCCAGAGACTTTGGCCGCTACTACCTTTGCAACTATCACTCAAGATCTGGCTCCATCAATTGACACTGATCATTCTACTGCTGAATACTATGGGCCCCTATAGTAAGGGTATTGATCCATGAGAAAATTATATTGCTACTGTTTCTTCTCTCCTATTGACCCTGCCCAAATATTTGCAAATTTGGGACTAGGGCTGTACATCACCCCACCTCACTCTAGGAAATATGGTTGCATACATAGAAAATATAACTCTAGCTTGTAGAGATTTTTAACTCGAACACCAATTTGTTTTACTTGTTGAGTAGCAATATGATTCAAATAAGACTTCACTTTACTGAACACCACATCATATCGTCTGTGTTCAAGTACAAGTACAAAAACTATATTTTTCTTCAAACCAGGCACAAACATTACATCCTTCATGTGTAGATGGGTTCTTAACTCCCTCTTAAAGGTGACAATTCCAATCCCTTTGGTACTATATCTCCCATCATATCCAAGCTCTATGGGTAATTCTAGGTCCTTCTCCTATAGGTTGTTCAATAAATCCTTATTTCTTGTTATGTGATATGAAGCACTAGAGTCTAAGTACCACTCAATTCCTCTTAATGTACTTTCCATGTAAGAAATGAAGGTGAAATCCAACTCAAATTGTGATGTGGAAGCATCTCCCCTTGCTACTACTGCAGGATCCTTACTGGATTTCTTGTGTGGGCACTTGGTTGCATAATGTCCATACTTATGGAAGTGAAAGCATTTAATTTTACTAAGTTCTTTCCTCCTTCCATGGTTTTGGCTAGATTCTGCCTTGCCTTGGGCCTTATTTCCTTTAGCATTATTTCCTTTTTCAACTTGATGAAAATATTATTCCTCATCATATTCTGATGAGACTCAATTTCTAGTGTTTCTTCTAATTTCCTCCTGCACCAAATCAGACCAAAGTCTCCCCCAATTTGGGAGCTTGTCTCTTCCATTAACTAAATCCTGATAGCTATTCTAGGACTTCAAAATACCAAGTAGTGCTAAGCTCACTAGTTTAGATCGTGGCATAGTCTCTCCAACTCTTCTAAGTTCATCTCTGACTTGAGTAAATCTAGATAGGTATTGAATACTAGTTTAATTTTTCTACATTCGAATGTTCCCAAGATTATATTTCAATGCTAATTTCCTAGAATCATTGTTGCTTTCAAATAACTCTGTGAGGATTTTCAACATTGCATAAGAATTATGCTTTCCATGCGAACTTGAAACCACATGGTCTCTAACTCCCTCCAAGATAATCCTCCTAGCTTTTATTGTATCTTTCTTCCACTGAGCCAATAGTTGTGCATCTAATGTTGCTGGTTTTGGAATATTAGTTTGTGTGTACTCTAATACTCCATTGTAATCTAAAACAACTTCCATTCAGTCTTTCCAAGCTATGGAATTTGAAGTTCCCTCCAATACATATTCAAGTGTCAATCCATAGAAATGCATTGTTCCTGCATTAAAGAAAATTCATGCAACACAAATTTTCTATTCGAAACTTCTCTGAGAGAATATCAAGAATTTGGTTTCTTTGTAGTTTTCAATAGCTCTGATACCATGTAGAAATAACTCAAAATTTGTAGTTGTTAATGAATTTAGATTGAAAACAATAGTCACAAATTTCTTCTACTTAACCCGCGAGAGGAAAAACATACAATAGAAACACCTATAATTGTTCAATCACAATGAAAATATCATTTTTACTTGGGATCCCAACTTGGAAGAAACACCTCCTATGTTTGTATTATATCATATGAGACAATTGATATATTACAATGCTAAATTCAATCCTTGAAGCTCAACCTTCAATGCAATATTGATCTCCTCCTGAGCCTGCTCTCGCCAATAGTTAGCCAAAATAGGCCTCCTTCTTCCTCTTATTTCCTTACTCAATTATTGCTCCTAAGGAATACTAAGAGCTCATATTTACTTGCACGATCCCAAGAGAATTCCTCACCTTCTACATGAAAAAGTTTGTACACTGAACACTATACAACAATAAATACAATTATGCCTTTTCCCTGCACTCAATTCAAAAATTGGAATAGCATGCATAACTAGGTATTTTTTTAGTAAATTGACTAGTTAACTAATAAATCAATGAGTTAACAATAGTTCCAACTACTCAACTGAACTCATATTGACTCTATTCATGACTAAATCTCCAATAACTAAGTTTCACTAACTATAACTCCACTAGATTTCTAGATCTTAGCAATCAACTCATGCACAACTCTACTTCTTTCCCACAAACTTGAATTGACTGACTTAAGTAAGTGACTTGGCCATGTCACTCCTACTAACTACAATTCAAGTCATCCTGCTAATGTGGAAATTTGAATTTCTCCATTTGACTCAGGCACAAGTCAAATGAAGCCTTTTCTTACTACAATTTAACAATTGTAATAAAGAAAAGCAGGGAGAAAAGAAGACTGGAAAATGAGCGTTCCTCTACAAACACTGCCTTAGAAGTCACTTCGTTAGAATTGATCTGAAAGAGTGCTTCAGCCGCTCCTCATGAATATTTTTAAAATATGTCTCAATATGTGGGGGCTTATGCTTCAGGTAGCATAGATAAAGCAACCCATGTCAAAAGATTGATCAAAGAAAAAGATGACTGAATTCAGTGGCTAGAAAAACAGTTTGCACAATTTTAGGCATAACTTCAAGCATGAATTACCTTTGTCAAGAGTCAACATTCTACAAAAAAAAAAGGATGACCAATTAAAAGAATTATAGCAGAGCATTAAGCGAGCAAGAGAAAAATCTTTGGATCTAGCCCATTTCAAACATGAAGCTTATGAACTTAATTCACAACTCCAAAAACAACAACAAATTATTTGTGATAAGTTAAGTTTAATGCAAGTGCAATGAAAACTGGTTAATTCATTGGTCGATGAATTAGTTGAGATGGAAACTCAATATGATGAAGCCAAAAGTGACCTTAATGATCTCTTAGAGCGTCAAGTTGACTCAAAGAGAATACCTCCAGGCCTTCCAAAAATTCATGATGAGATGCATAAATTGATCATTCTTGAAAGTTGGAAGGATAGGACACATTTAGTAAGGAAAACAGTTGTTGATGCTCAAGAGATTTCAAGTTCCATCATTTAATCTATCATGTGGTCACTATGAAAGGAAATTTTAATATCGCGTTGTGAAGAGGATGTTCAGCTAGATGTAGGTGCTTTATAAAAGAGATGGAGTATAATAGAGTAGAATGTGGTAAAAAGATAAAGCAATTATCAAAGGTAAATTTTTAGTTAAATTGGGAATCCTTGATTAAAACACATATCTATTTGTAGGTTCTCAAGACCCTTATAGAAGTATCAACTCAACTACTACCACCTCTACAAGCTCGTGTCTTCAGTTTCCAGATAAGCATTAAACCTCATTTTCCTCATCAGTTGGCACCTCTTCTAGAAGTCAATTAGAAATGGAAACAAGCTACTAGCTCAACATCAATAACAAGTCACTGAAATTGATCATTTATTTTCAAAATTTAAATATTAGCCATTTTATGCAAGTTTATTTTAGTTTGGTTGAAGAAATATCAAAGACTTAGTTTCTTCCTTTGTTTTGTAAAAAAATATTTATATGGCTCTTGAACTCAAGCAAAGGGTTCTGAAATCAATAGAAGAAAAAACGTTATTGCACTATTGTACATTACTGCCTCTTAATTTAGATATGAACCATTTTGGATTCGATGTCATAAAGAGGAAAGCTAAAATTGGTACTACTATTAATTTTTGTCTTTTGATTTAAACGTGGGATATTATGTCTTGGATGTTGTGCTTATGCTTCTAGTTTTTGAATGAAGTATTGTCACTATTGATGTGCTTTGTTCTTTCACTCTAATCATAAGTATAACAAGATATTTTTATTGAACGTGAAAGAGTTAATATTAATTTAATTAACTATTTAATTAAATTAATCATCCAAAATTGTTTTAACTAACATTATCAGTCGTATATCTTCATTAACAACTATTCATTATCATTTTAGTTCACATCCTTGTGTCAACACCAAGGTTACTATTATAGTTATTAGTATGCACTTTTATTTATATTTCTGCTTTATTATCTCATCACATATTACCAACCCACTTCGATATCATATCCATCTCACCCATTTTTCTAAAGTCTTCTTATGTTGGAGCAAGACCTTATCAAGTAACTGGCCACAAGGTATGCTAAGAATGAGTAAGTCATGCCATGGAATATCACGGAATGTCAAGAAGTGTTAGAGTGTGCTATGTATTTTTGGGTTGTGCTTACATGTGCCAAATAGTGCCAACGCATGCCAGGTGCTAAGACATGCTAGGATGTGTAGGATGCCAAAGTATGCCAATATGTGTCAAGGAGTTTCAAGGCAACAAGAGGAATAACCAAGCTAAAATTCAAGGAAATGAACACATAAGAGGGTTAATAAGTCAAGACATTATCTTTTTTAAAAGGGGCATGCTAGGCACACTAATAACATGTTCCAATACATGACAAGTGCCAATGTGTGCCAAGTTCTAATGTTTGTCAATGCAATATTATGCCAAGGTGTTCCAGGGCATACTACAGACTACAGGGTACGCCAACACATGATAGTGGAGTGTTATGCTATGCTAGGGCATGCCAACATGTGCTTAGACGTCCTACTCATGGCAAGATGTTCTAGGTAAAAATATGTTCCAGGTACAAAGATGTTCCAAGACATGCGAGGTGCCAAGGAATGTTAGTGTACTATTCCAAAGCATGTTAAGGTGTGCCATGAGTGTTTAGGAGTGCTAGGTCTCTCTCATTAATATAATTGATAGATCTTGATTATGTATTAAATAATATAGTTCCTACACACACTAGTGGAACTTTATTTAAAGGAAATTTGCTAGATAATAAACCTAGTAGAGATGAATCATGTGTTGACTCATAGGAAAACTATATTCTTATAGCTTGAGGGAAATGATACACACTAATTACTTCTTAACAAATTGACTGACTATTATAATCACTATGATCTTGGACACATAATGAAAAATACTCCACAAAAATGGTTTTAAATCGCTATCTTTTGACAAAAAATATAATAATAGGTACATAGCGTCATCAAAAACTCATTGGAATGATCAATGATGACGAACATTTTTTAGCCTTCACCAAAAGTAACCAAAAACAGAATTGGTCAGGGTCAATAAGAGATCATCATTAGAAGTGTCGCCAAAGAGAGAATTAGTGATGGGCATTTAACGACCCTCACCAAAAGTGTCACCAAAGAGATAATTAGTGACGGGCCTTTAACGACCCTCACAAAAAGTGTCATTGAAAATGGATTTTGTGACAAACCTTAAAGGACCATCACTCTATACACTTACAACAATGATTTTTTAAAGACTGTCAGCATATGTGACATTGTGACAGACCTTAAAGGTCCGTCACAGGTAAGAAGCATCATCAAAAACTCAATGGAATGATCAATGATGATGAACATTTATTGACTGTCACCAAGAGTAACCAAAAATATCATTGGTGATGGTCAATAAAAGATCGTCAATAGAAGTGTCACCAAAGAGAGAATTAGTGATGGGCCTTTAACAACCCTTACCAAAAGTGTCACGAAAGAGAGAATTAGTGACGGGCATTTAACGACCCTCACCAAAAGTGTCATTGAGAATGGATTTGGTGACAAACCTTAAAGGACCATCACTATATAAACTTACAACAACACTTTTTTAAAGACCGTCACCATATGTGACATTGGTGATGGACCTTAAAGGTCCGTCACAAGCATGACCCTCACCAATGACCTTTTTCCTTGTAGTGGATATTCCAGCACATACGAAATAATTAAGTATAACTTGGTCAAGTGTATAGTTAGGTAAAGTGTGTTTCTTTAGTATGTACTTTTTGTAACTTACAATCAATAGTCATGATATATTCTAGACATGAAGTGATCCTACAGTTCATTCTCTCCTCGATATTACATACACTTGATCCATGGCTTAGCACTCGATTGGTCCATTATCTCTATTTAAAAAGAATGGAGAGTCATTTGTTAAGTGACCATTCATGAGAGAAGCTTATGTAAATTTTCTTTCTTTTATTTTAATAAATTTCCTAAAGTGCCCACATTGGCTCAAGTCATGGACTATTTCCCTCTTTGAGGGTTTCAACCATGTCAAGAATGCTAGTGTATTGATCTATGATATGTTTGTGAGCAGTGTCCTTTGGTGTTATATCTAAGGAACTTACCCTGTAGTTAAAATTATTATCTTGCATTTGATAATCCTTCACTCTGCATGGACCAAGAGTCAAGCATAATGACCTCATTTCTTTCCATAGCGTTAAATATAATCCATCTTTCATTTTTTGAACATGGGATGGATTAGACACTATTAATTCATCCTTTGCATAAATCAGAATTCTTTCTTGCAATTACTACCATGATAAAATTCTAACATGATTATATAAAAATATCCATTTGTCAAACCCAAATAATGAATGTCTACTAGTTATGCTTAGAACATCGTTTCATGTTCCACTTTCTTTCATATGCATAATTAAATTAAATTTTTTTCTTTCATCTTTTTCTTTTAATTGCATCCTCAATTGAAAAACCAATTTCTGGCACATGCATAAATAAAATGTATAAAGAGTATCGAGGCATGCATCTTTATTAACACCACACATGCATGAATTAAAATCACATAATTTCAAAAATATATATGTTTATCTAGAAATGTTTATGGCTATCGAACATGTCCAAAAATCCAAGTATCAGTGTGCAAAAAGTAAAATGCATAAATATTACCAAGGCATGCCCATCTATCCATAATTCACCTGCAAAAAGAAATAGCAACATTTTACCTCTACCTACAAGAACAAGGTAATATTTTAAAATAATCACCAAGGTTAACACTATCTCTTCACACAAGAAGAGGGGAATCTTTCATAAATATAACCACAACCACTATTATTTCTTTGCACCAGAACATATACTTTTCAAAATGGAAAAACACTGCACCTACGCACACAAACACGCACACACACACGCAGAAAACTAGCACAATTTCTATTATCTTTGTGCTTGCAAATACATATTTTTTATAGAGAAGGAACTAACAACTAATATCTTTGTGCATGTAAACGCATATTCTTTTTCTAGAAGAAGCTAACAACTATTGTCGTTATGCATGTAAACACATATTCTTTTTCCAAAAGAAACTAGCCCAAAAACCATTATCTTTTTTCAAATAAACACATATTATCCTTCTTACAAAAGAGAACTATCCGAAAAACAATTATCTTTGTGCATATAAACACTTATTATTTTTCAAGAAAACTAACACAATAACTATTATTTTTTTGCATATAAATACATATTCTTTTTTTTCAAGAAATCGAACACAATTGCTATTAGTTATGTGTATAAAAACACGTATTCTTTTTCAACAAAATTTAGCAAAATATCTATTATCTATGTGCATATAAGCACACATTATTTTAAAAAAGAAATCAACACAACTACTATTACCTCTATGCATAAGAGCATAAATTCTCTTCCAAAAGAAAATTACTAAAACCAACGTAGTTAACTCTTTTTTGTGCATACGAAACAAGAAATCTCTTCAAGAAAATCGCCACGAAAGTAACAATAAAATGCTCTAATGTGGACCATATAATCATAAACCACATATATCCCAAACGTAAAACAAGGAAGAGAGGAATCCTTGAACATTTAAGGTGCATGCAACACTAAGTTCACATCAAGCTCAAACCAAATTATCTATCTATCTACTATTATCTATCTATATATATATATATATATTATATATATATATATTATATATATATTTATATATAATATATTATATATATATTATTATATTATATAATATATATTATATATATCTTCTATCTCTATATATATATTTATATATTTATTATTATATATACTCAAGATGATACCTTTAATATCTTAATGTCATACGGTAAATCCCATAACTAGGGATAGGAAATATTAGCCTCTTCCCTAGATTGTCAATAAAATCCCTTCCTTACTTAAATATCAATTTTACGTTCTATACAAAGAATGCCAAAATAGTCTACTGAACATTAGTTAAATGTGATTTCTCATTATTTCCGTCTTTAGGAATTGCTATATATAAAAGAATATAATAACTTACCATGTACATACCATTATGTTCGTTAACCCAAAGAACATTTTGTGGGCGAGTGACATATGGGAGGCCAAAATTCATGGTCGAACTCCTGTTATTGAAAATGCAACAAGAAAATCATAATTTAATTTTGACCTTGAATTAAATATGGAATTAACTTGTAATTCCACATCTCATGACAACTTGTAATAGTTAGCTAAGTTAATTTGACCTAGTTACCTTAGTTAATTCGAGTTGAGGGTCTAACTAGAGTCATGTACAGTGTCTCCTATTTTTTAGGAGCCCTGGTTGAGTTTATTTTGAGTTGTAATTATTTAATTTAGTCTAATTGAGTTAAATTTAGTTAAACTAGTTCTAACAGATGAAGAAATTAGTGTGAGACCTAATAGTGGGGTGTAACCTGCAGTAGTGGAGTGTAACCAACAACGATCAATGGTAAACTAATGATTCACTCATAATTAACTCACACATGTAGATCAGAGAAAGACCCAGTAGAGAAATGAGTTGAGCAACAATGTACTATTAGTTGTATAATCGTTTGAAATATACAGGTGGTGCATACAAAGAGAGGAAGGCCTATGAGGATTGCACAATTTATATTTGTGGAATTTTCCAATTAAATATGGGTTAATTCCCAAGGAAACTGCGTAAGGAATTAGGAACTTGGAGGCTAGGAAATTTGACTTCCTTTTTCCAATCCTAGTACCCCTTAGAGGCCAATCTTACACAAAAGTTCATGTTCATGGTGTGCTAAATTGGCCCCGTAAGGGTGATCTTGGGGGTAGATTTTGAGAGCAATATGAGGTGTCCAGGAGGAAGGTGGAATGGACTAAGTGGATGTGGATGAGTGTGTCAACCCCTACAAGTCAACATCAATCCCTGCAGTCTAATCAAGTACATGCATTAAATGATCAATATTGTAGCAAAATGAATCAAAGTGGAAAGAAAGAGTTGAATTTTATTTCTTTTATATGTACTCTACCCTAAAACATATACCTACCTAATTTCCAAATTAATGCTACTAACTTCTAAGTTGCAAAAACCAAACATGCAGAAGTGTTACAATCCAAAAATTAACAATTTCCAAGAAATCATAAACACATGTTTTTGACTTGTGGTTGTAGATCCTACAACCACACTTCCCACAGGAGAGGTGGTGGTCAAACCTGCAACTACAATTTTTCTAATATAATCCCTACTTTAACAAGGAATGAAATATGATAAAGTGAACAAGAACGAGGATTTAATCCATTTTAATTCAAAAGTATTGGCCAAATGCAGTTAGTCAGGTACAGGATAGAAAATACTTGTTCAAATTGAGTTCAACGTTGAGAAGAGCATATTGTATTAATCTAAGGCTTGCCTAGGGAGTAGTGAGAGAGATAGAGATAATGCAAAGGTTTCTCAGGCTTGAGAAAAGCATTTTAATCTTCTCATATTTTCTAATTAATGCAATATATAGATAGTATGGGTTTTTAGTTGTGGCTTTCCCTAGAAAATTATTGTGTTAGGTGTGATTGGATTCTTTCTCTTATATGCTTCGTGATTTCATCAATCATTTAATTTTTTCACTGATGAGTAGAGTAGATTCAAGTATTGTTTTAGCATATTACAATTTGTAGTTTGAATCTACAAGGAATTTCTACATGGTATCATAACTAGGTTTGTAGAAATTTCTACTTGGTATTAGAGCTAGATTTGTAGAAACTCCTACATGGTACCAAAGGTAGATTTGTAGAAAATTCTACATGGTATCAGAGCTAGATTGTATAAATTTCTACATGGTATTAGAGCTATATTTGTAGAAATCTCTACATGGTATCAAAACAGGAATCAGTATCAGAGTAGGAATCACATTATATCAGGAATTTCAAATTGCATATTGATGGATATCTATTTCAAGGCAAATCTAGAAGTCCCTATGTGCAGACTTCTTAATGAAGCTAGAAGATTTTTGGTGGGTAGATCAGTGAGCCAATGTTTAGTGACAGAAAAAGGAGTTATGATCATTGACCTTGGTAAATTGAGGAGCAGAGAGACTTTCCATAGGGAGATTGAGACTTAGTGGGAGTTTAGTTTCAGAGGGAGTAGCCCTATCGAATCTAGTACTTTAGGAAATGGGGAGATAAAAATCATCATTGCAGTAGTTGTAGTAGCAGTGAAAAAGTAGTAACAGAGCAACAACAATAATAGTATGAGTAGACCAGAGTTTTCTTTGCATGCAATTATACCTCCTATTGTGAGGTGGGGCAATGTGAAGAAATAGTCCCAAGAGTTGCAAAAAATTGAGTAGGTTCCATTGAGGTATTTTTGTCTCATGGATCATTACCTTGCTACAGGGGCCCCCAGTATTCAGTAGCAGGAGGATAAACATCAGTTCGATACTGAGTGTTGAGTAGAGTTGACAGTAGAGCAGGAGACTTAGTAACAGAGTCAGTAGCAACACAGTTTTCCTAGTAGATAGTTGCATATTGATTCAATGGTTATTTTTGTTTTTATTTATTTATTCTCAATTGTAGATGTTGCAGTACAAGCAACAACATTAAGAGGTGTTACATGTAGTACATTCCAAAGGTGATAGATCAAGTAGATGTGAATCCTTTTCTTGTTAAGAGGGAATGTTGAAAGTGGAACAAGAAGATCCTAATTTAATTTTGTCCTTGAATTAAATTAGGAATTAAATTGTGATTCCATATCTCATGACCACTTGTAATAGTTAACTAAGTTAATTTGACTTAGTTGGCTGAGTTAATTCGAGTTGAGGGTCTAACTAGAGTCATGTAGAGTGTATCCTATTTTTTAGGAACCTTATTTGAGTTTATTTTGAGTTGTAATTATTTAATTAAGTCTAACTATGTTAAATTTAGTGAAACTAGTTCTAACTTATGGAGGAATTAGTGGGAGATCTAGTCGTGGGGTGTAACCTATAGTGATCAGCCAGTAAACTAAAGGTTCACTCATAATTAACTCATGTACATTAGATCAGAGAAAGAACCAGTTGAGATTGGAGTTGAAGGACAATGTACTATCAGTTGTATAATCATCTGAATTGTACAGGTGGTGCATGCAATCAGAGGAGGGCATATGAGGATTGCGCAATTCATATTTGTGGAATTTATCAATTAAATATGGGCTAATTCTCAAGGAAACTACACAAGGAAGTAGGAGGTTGGAGGCTAGGAAATTTGGCTAAGTGTTGACCAAAGGCAGTTAGTTAGGTAGAGGATAGAAAATATTTATGCAGGTTGAGCTCAAGGTTGAGTAGACCATATTGCATTAATCCAAGGCTTGCCTAGGAAGCAATGAGATAGATAGAGATAGTGCAGACGTTGCTCGGGCTTGAGAAAAGCATTGTAATCTTCTCATATTTTCTTATTAATGCAATATAAAGATAGCAAGGGTTATCAGTTGTGGTTTTCCCTACAAAATTATTGTGTTATGTGTGATTGAATTCTTTCTCTTATATGATTCGTGATTTCATCGATTGTTTATTGTTTCCGCTTATGAGTATGGTAGATTCAACTCTATTGTTTTAGCATAATATAATTTGTAGTTTGAACCTACAATGAATTTCTACATTAGGCACGAAGAACAAACCTAGTGAAGTCATGTTATCTCCTCTGCTAGGATTTATTCATGTGTTAAATCTCTTTCTTTTGAAAACTAGTACAAAGTGCAATGTTTTATATATAGTTGCTCGAATCCCTTCTCTATTTTCAATAGAATAGAAGTATATGTGAAAATAAGAATTGAAGGCCTCTCCAAATATCTTAATCCCCTTCCACACGCCAGGTTATAAGTAAATTATGAATAATATAGATATTTCTTTGGGAGTAGTTATGTTACCTCAATTCATAATTGTTTCTTGGCACAAACCAATCAAAGCACATAAAATATTAAATATGATAATGTTAGGTCTTGGGGTTAGGGATATTACACCTAGATGGCTAAAAGCCTATTTAGGGCCTAAATCTCATGTTTCTCTCATGGCCATGCCCAAGGGATTGAGACCCATACCTAATGCTTAATAATGCTAGAGATATATATTTACATGGTTGTAGGAAAATGATGCCCCCGATAGGTTATTTTCTATGGTTTAAAGTATCTTCATTGGCCATAAAATTCTATAAGCTTCCTTTAGGGCTTAGCTCTTGTTTTTTTTCTACTAACCATATCTAAGTTCCAAAGACTTAGAGTCAATGATCAAAATCTCATTATATTTACAATCCTCTTTCGTAGTCAAGGATAATATTGAAACGACCTATATGTTGGGTCAACATGTTGTTGGTGGCCATAAATGCGCACAACCTTCCTTTGGCATATTCATGTTAGACACTACCCAAACTTAGCTAGATGATTGGGGGGTAAATGAGAAGATCATCTTGAAGAATAGGGATAACATTAAAAATATTATTACTTTCAAATTTAAGGATAAGTTGTGGGATGATAAGGAGTTAGAGGGAAAAAGGAAGGTATTGTATTACAAGGAGTTGATTGACCCCAATCTTGAAAGCCACAATTATATTCTATATTGACTAGTGTTAGAAAGAAAAAGAACATTGCTAAGATAAGAACTAATTCTCATCAGCTTCATAGTGAAACTCGGCCATGGTCAATTCCCAAACACCTTGGTAAAAAGAGTTTGTCACCTTCACGATACTGAGAGGGTTGGAGATGAAAAACACTTTTTCTTGGATTGTACAGATGTTACTCACATCTGTTCTAAGTTTCAAAATATCTATGACACAACCGACCTTACTTCTTAAGTCAAAAAAACTATCGTAGTTTAGGAACACTTCGCTCATTTCTATTTTATCATAGAAATAATTATTTAAAGAATATCAATTAATCTCTTCCTTTCTTAGGTTCTATAAACCATATTGATATTAATAGACATTTATCATCATCATTCTCCTAATCCATGTACTTTAAAGCAATCAGGTGCCCTAGAATGTATGCATATTCTTCATTTTTTTGCAATTGGAGTAACAAATTTAGTATATGTGTTCGTTGATTTAATTTTTATGGATTTAGGTGAAGGTGGACAAAGCTAATGGTTTGGGATCAATGATGAACCTAGGTATTTCAACAATAATGCTACAACTCCCATGGCTACCAACTTTACTTATCAACCCAGGGTTCGTACAAACTTGAAGGTGACAACGCTATATGCAAAAGTAGCAGTGAAGTTCCTACCTATTGTCACTGTTTATCTGGCAAGAGACCCCAGGGGTTCCAAGACAAATTTCCATAGGGTCAGAAGAAGCAATTATTTGATGGAAGGAGAGAAAACCTATTCTAAGAGAGAGCTACTCTACTGCAGTAATGAAGAAAACAACATGAAATGCTAAACTTACACCGTAACTTGACTAACTAATTAAATAGCTATGCTAATCAGAATTGCTAACCTAACACTAACCTAATGCTAATTATCTAAGTTGCAGAAGTAAAGAGCATCAAAACTAGACTAAGGTGTAACAAAGAAGCTTAGGCTAAATCGGGTTTTAAGCAGAAAAAGCAATCGGAGGTCCAAATCAGTGAAAGGGGGATGTGAGGGAGCAGGAGTGCATAAGAAATGTTGGATCAGTCGAGTGAAAGGAAAATGAATGGCGGAGATTGGATCACAGGACGTTTCATAGATAGATGGGCGAACATGGTTAATTAATAGGATGAATGGTGGAGATCTTATCGCAAATGCTTAAGTGAATGGATGGACGAACAAGGGAACAAAGGAGATGAATGGCAAAGATCGCGTCGTGAGGGATTAGGTGAGTGGATTGATGAGTGAGGCTAATGGGAGATGAATGGCCAAGATCTAATTGAATAGGTGAAGTCAAGAGATGGATGGACGAGGCTAACATGAGCGATGAACAACAAAGATCTTATCGCATGACTGAAGTCAAGATATGGACAATGGAGATCATAACATGGGGAAAAGAAACATGTGAGAATGAGGGAGCAGGTTTCTATGGTAGTAAGTACTTTCTTGTGCACCCTTTAGGCTGTAAGAAGTATTTGGAAATTTCACTCGATTAGGCTTACTACGTGACATGTAGCACAAGAAAACCACTTTTCTCAAGTGCTCTCGGGCGGATAACGTTCATGCACTAATCGCGCGAGATTGCATGATAATTATTGGATAAGTTGAGGCTAATCAATGATGGAGATCAACCAAGATAGTTGGTGATTGGGTAAAGTGACAACTGTCAGATCAGGCAAGGCAGATCGATAGTGGGGGTTTAAAGCACCTAAAGGTTTGGAGGTGATGCGATGGCCATCAGATCAGGAAGGGTAGATCAACAATGGGGAATTAAAGTTCATAAAGTGAGTGGAAGACTCCACATGAGGCAATAGTTGGAGAAAATAGTGAATCAGACGGTGATTGTGAAGGTTTGTTGGTGATTGGATGGCGAGGAAGTGATGTATGAGGAACGTGCTAGAGGCGGTTTCAAATGAAAATGACAGAGAAAACTAGTGTGAGTGAACAAGTAACTGCATTAAATAACGAACTTCATAGCCCATGTGAGAACCAAAGACTATGTTTTTGGTGCTTTTGAAGGGTCTCTTCCTCAAGTCATGGTCGCCGAGTGACGAGATGAGGTCCAGACACCTGCACACAACCTAATAGTGATATTTTTCCTCTAACTAACCTGTGAACTGAAAGAAGGCATAAATGAAAGTAAACTACAACAAATGCAGCTACTGAAGCAGATGAACAGGAAAACCATGATGATCTATGCTATATTGTTGTAATGAAAGTGCAACTACTTAAGCAAATAATTAGTGAAAACCATAAGGTTACTTAAGCAAATGAACAGAAAACCATGAAACTACGGAAGCAAATAAACATAGTAGAACTCTATGCTAGAATAATAGTAGAGTAAAGAGGAGCTTTGGCTACTTGGCTCGGGCCCTAACCTAAGAGCTTCAGCCCTTGAGGTTAACTCAAAGTTGGCTTAAACATAAATCATTCTTATTGTAAAAACCATGGATTACAGAGAAAACTGGCACAAGTCCTTGCAACTCATAAATAAAATAGAGTTTTACAATATAAGTCCGAATCCTAATGAGGTCCCAAGCCTCTTTATTTATACATCTGAAGTCTCTAATGACTTCCCTCCCATTAGGAAGCCTTGGATCCCAACTTAAGATAAATTGTTTTCTGTCCTTTTCACATGCTCAGTTGTCTTCTAATCTTCAAAGTGATGGTTGGGTGCACTCCGAGATGATGGTGGAATATCTGAATGGAGGGGTAGTAAATCAGGAGGATTTACCTCCTATAGTTACTCTCCCTTGTCCCATTCTAGTTTTACCCAAGGTTTTTGCCATAGTTCCTTGCATTTATCCTTTATCTTTTCCATAGTTCCTTGCATTCATCCCTTATTCCTGCACTACATGCACATTAGACCACAAAGCCAAATATCCAACTCTATCTTATTTCATAAATATAATATAATAAAAGGTATGCAATAAGTTGTGAGAATAGTTAGTTTGACTAGGCTAGGAGATGAATTAAGGCCAATTATGGCCCATATAATTACTCAATAATGAGGCTCATCATCACCCCCTACTAAAAGTGTTGCTTATCCTGTAAGCAACTTAGTCAATGTCCATGTCCTTCATGGTTCTAGTAGCCTCTCTGATATCCCCTTCCTCTGTTGTGGTCTCTTCTTCTTGTTTATAGAAGCCTGCTTTCCTTTCTACTTCTTCGCACTACCTTTTTTCATTTTCTTCTGTTCTCCCTTCTAGCATCCCTAGGAGTAGTTGTGGATTTAGTTTCAGGCCTATCCAATTGACCTTCAACCTTTGCATTGATTGTTTATATATAGGTGTTCTGTTGACTTCCTCTCTCAACTTTTGAGGGGATTGATATTCTGTAATCTTCAAGCTGTGTGGAAATGTTTTCCATCTCCTTAATATACATGTATATTATCATCTTTTATCAGCCTAAACATATCCTCAAAATGTGGAATTGCTTTCTCTTCGGCAGCAAGATATCTAAGTGTTAGTTGAGGATTATTTGTAATTAGATTATGGGTGATAATTAGGGCTATGGGATTTGGTTGTTCATCTCTGATGAAAAGAGGTTCATTTTTCTCTCTGGCCAATATTCTTTTTGTCTATGCAGCCCTTCAATTCTCATGGTTCATCCATGATACCAAAACCATTAATTGTAGATCTCCTATCCCTACATTAGGATCCCAATATTCATATATGTGAGGGTCATGTTATGCAAGTAAAACTCTGCCATTTTGGCCGCATCCTTTAGTGCACTTTGATCACAAAGGTCAATAAACTATCTGTAGTCCTGAAATG
The DNA here is from genome assembly GCA_000404065.3 of Pinus taeda. Classification (NCBI taxonomy): domain Eukaryota; kingdom Viridiplantae; phylum Streptophyta; class Pinopsida; order Pinales; family Pinaceae; genus Pinus; species Pinus taeda. The sequence goes on from APFE031689759.1 coordinate 90,521, forward strand.
GCATGGTGCTCCTTTATGCTAGTGTTTTAATATGAAATTGCAGCCATTGTTCTCTGAGGAAAAAAACATAGGATTTAGCTGGCATCCTACACTGGATGGCCTCCAATGAGCAGCTGGCCATACATGCTAGCTGGTTTTCCTTTTCCTACAGTCGTCCTCTATGTTTTTCTTATCTTCTTCCTTTTGGTGTTCCTTTTCATCTCCATTAGTTTCTTCTTCTGTTTCAGCATCTTCCTCCTTGTGTTTCAACATGTTCCTTTGTATTAGTTTCTTCTTTATTCATTTCATCCCATCTAGATCTGTATCTTCTTCTTATTTTGCCTCCTCCTCATTGACAGAAGGACTAACATCATAGATGAGGGTTTTGATGTCATCCTCTCTTGGTAAGTCTCTGAAGACTAACCATTTTATAGGGATCCTGAGGTTTTGGAGGGCATCCTCAATGAGGTTCCTCTTTAACCCATGGTGAACTAACTACTGGGAATTTCTTTCCTTTACTTTACTGCTGGAGTCTATGAGTTATTGCATCAGGAAACAAGTTATGTTGAGTCTTTGGTGCACTAGTGTTTCTACCCCAAATCTTAGTTCTTGAAGGATTCTCAAATGGTTTCCATAACAATATTATATCTATGGACTCTTACATTCTCTTTTCCCTTATTAAAGAATTTGATTTTTGCCACCTTTTCACTTATAAACTAACTACCTCTCAACCTTTACAAATTTTGATCAAATGATGCATATGAATGAGTGAGTGGGATACTTACTTGTAGTCTTGATGCCATGTTGTAGTTGTCAAAGATCAGAGGTGCTACTGATGGTCATTCTTCTTCCTCCTCTGTTGCCTGTTGATGGTTTATTAGCTTTTGCAGGTGTCTGCGACTAAAGATTTGATGTTGTTGTTGTTGCTATGGAGATCTTGGATCTGATGCTACTGCTATTGTGTAGCTCTTGGATTTGATGTTACTGCTACTGTGGAGCTCTTGGATTTGATATTGGTGTTGTTGTGGAGCTCCTGGATTACCACTTGGCAATGTTTGGTGTCTCCCTTAGAATTTCTTGGTCATGTTTCTGGCTGGTGCTATGAGGATGTTGTAATAAATGGACAAAGGGCGTAGGAGTGTATGTGGATGTAGGGATGATGGTAATAGTTGAGTTGATTCTATTAGAAAACACAATCTTTACTTGAATTGAAGCAATGAAGTGAAAAACAACAGAATTGATGGAGGGATGCATGGTAAGGAGTGGAGGAGATGAATATATGTGAGGCAGCGTTCCCTCTAGATCTTGTCTTTGATGCTGGCTTATATTTTTCACCCACCTGCAAATAACAATTATGTTTTTTTCTTTTATTATTGTATTTTTTTTTTAAAGAAACACCTAGGCTACCTCAGAGAGGTTTTCACTCTAGATATCTGCCCTAGGCACCTCAAGGAAGGTTTTCATCGAGGGATCTTCTTACTCTTTTCCATTTTTCTCATCCCTGGGCTACCTCATGATGTTTTCAACCCAAAGATGGGACTCAAACACCTCATGGAGGTTTTCACCTGAATCCTTGTTCTTTTGTTTTTTCCTTTTTTAGTGACCTGATGAGGGAGGAGCTGGAACTTTCTCTACCATCATCACTATCCTATTGATACTGTCAATGAACTCTTGTTTTGATAAAGGCCTCTTGTACATTTTCAATATGTGTCTATTAGCTAGCTATGCAATGGCTTCTTCATCAATAGTTCTAATTTTCACTGAACCATTGTCATGGCATCTTTCCACCCATATAACAATGCTCAGTATCCTTCTTTAAATTTCTTCTCTTTGATGTGCTTGTCATTCCAGATCTTCCTCCGATGTTGAACTATCTCTATATGTAGGAGGGCCTCCATTTTGAATTCATCTGAACCATTCAAATGTGACAACCTTCCTTTCTGTGCATGACCAAGATCTAAATCTAGTTGGGCTTCTATCCTTAATGTGTTATATTCAAATTCAATTGACAACACAACCTTTTAACCAAAGACCAGCTCATAAGGTGTAAATCTAGTGGTGGCCTTACATGTTGTATTATAGGCCCAGGTGGCCTCAAGTAGTCTCTCTGCCCAATCCTTCCTGCTACCGCTCACTACCTTGGTTAAGATGTTCTCCAATGCCCTATTGGTCACCTCCACTTGCTCATTAGCTTGAGGATGATAAGGAGTGTAGGTCCTATGCTTTATTTTGTGATGGCTGAGCAATTCTTCAATCATGTTGGAGGTAAACTGGTTGTCTTGGTCTGTGACTATCTCTCTAGGGTACCCTAACTTGTAGAATATATTCTCCCTTAGGAACTCAACCACCTTCTCTTATGTTGTTGCCTTAATTGCTTTAGTTTCAACCCACTTAGTCAAATAATCAGTGCACACAATGATGTGTTATTTTTTCTTTGAAGGAGGGTTGATAGGCCTAATGAAGTCCATGCCCCACTTGCCAAATGGCTTGAACGTCACTTGAGGTTGTAGGGGAATTTCATCTCTTGGAGTAGGCTTTCCCATCCTCTGGCACTGATCACACTAAACAATATAATTTTTCACATCCCGATTAAGAGTAGGCCAATAATAGCTTGCTTGCAACACTTTGAATGTTGTTCTCTTTACTACAAAGTGACCTCCTCAAGGCCCATCATGATAGGTCAGAAGGATGTCAAAGGCTTCCTCTTCCCTTACACACCTTCTTAAGATTTGATCTGAGCCAAGTTTGAAAATATTTCCCCCAATCCAGGTGAAGGGGGTGCTCTTTCTGACAATATTGCTCTTTTCTTTGGAGGGCAAGTTTGGTGGGAACTATGTTGATACCAGATAATTTGCTATATAAGGAAACCATGGGGAGAGAATTGAAATAGCATACAAATTCTCATCTAGTAACTGGTCATCCACCATTCCTTTTTCACCTAAGGGCAAATTCATTCTAGATAGAAAGTCATCAATAACATTTTCCTTACCAAGCTTATGAACAATAGTTAGATCAAATTGTTGTAATAGAAGAAGCCATCTTATGATTCTAGCATTCACATCTAGTTTGTTCATTAAATATTTGATTGCAGTATGATCAATATGCACACATGTTTGATAGCATGTAATGTAATGCCTAGATTTGTTCAATGAATGCACAACAACCAGGAGTTCCTTTTCAGTCATAATATAGTTTAGCTCAGCCTTTGATAAGTTCTTACTAATAAAATAGATGGCATAGGACAATTTCTCCTCTTCCTCACCTATGGATTTGTGTGAGGCATTAGCATAATATGAAAGGGAAGGGCCCAATTTGGGCCTCTAAGGATTGGTGCAGTAGTTAACTTACCCTTTAGAATGTCTAAGGCCTTTTGACAACTCTTTGACCATATAAACTCATAATCTTTGGCCAACAATCCAAAAAAAGGGGAGGTCAACCTACTAAAGTCCTTTATGAACCTTCAATAGTATCCAGCCAATCCTAAGAAACTTCTAACATCTCTGCTTTTGTGGAGGTCAGACCCTTTCGATGATTGCTATTTTGTTTGGGTCCACCTGCAGTGCTTGCTGAGATATTGAATGACCTAGCATAATCCATTCAGTCATTAAGAATTCACACTTCTTTGGACTGAGAGACATATTCATTTCAATGCATTTGTGTAATACTTTTCCTAGGTTAGTAATCCATATATATTTCCACAACCTCATGTACTAATTTAGAAAAAATACTCAAGATTGCACTCTAGAAGGTGGAAGGAGCATTGTATAGGCCAAAAGGAAGGACCTTATATGCAAAATTACCCCAATCATAGGTGAATGTGGTCTTATCCTAGTCTTCTAGGTAGATTTGGATTTTGTTGTACCCACTGAATCCATCTAGGAAAGAAAAGATCTTCTTCCCTGCCAGGCCATCTAGCAATTGGTCAATGAAGGGTAGGGGGAAATGATCCTTCTTTGTTGCTTTGTTCGACTCCCTATAATCAACAGAAATCCTCCACTTACTATTTTTCTTGGGAAGTAACACTAAAGGAGAGACCCACTCACTGTCTGAGATAGGGTAAATGAATCCTGCATCTAACAGTTTTTGCAGTTCTTCTTTGACTATGCCTTTAAGAGGTGGACTCATCGTCCTTTGTGGTTGCCTAATTGGCTTGCAACCTTCTTTGATGTATATGTGGTGAGTACACACTGAAGGGTGCACTTCCTTCATTTCCTTATAGCTCCAAGTGAAGCCGTCTAGGTTCTCTCTCAGCATGTTGCATAGCTTTTCCTCTTCTAAAGTAGAAAGATATGGGTTAATGTTCAAAGTTCTCTCTAGGAAAAATTCTATGGTTTTGACATGGAGGGGTTTGGAATTGGCCAAGCATGGGATAATTGGATGATTGTCCTACATTTCCCTTACTTCTTCTTCTAATGGTAGTGAACTAGGAGTTGGACTTTGGAGTAGGTTTTCAATTAAGTCATCCTCATCTTGTTGTCCTCCTCCTATGATTTCTTCCAAAGTATAAAGGTTGGCATAGTAACCCTCATCTTCTTTGTCCTCCTCCAACCATAAAGGTAAATCATGCTCTAGAGAAGGTTGAGGAGGAGGGTATATGACTAATTGTTTGGACATATGCCCGTTCTTGATGGTCATATTCCCAACTCTATAGTTAATGTAAGCATCAGTTGTGGCCAACCATGGCCTCCCAAGGATGAGAGGATAACCAGTAAGCTTAGCCTTAGGCTGGAGAACTAGGAAATATGCAGGGTACTCCCAGGAATCAATGGATACCATCACATCCTCCACATTCCCTTCAGGGTGACTATGGAATGGTCTACAAGTTGCAAAATTGTTGTGGTCTTCCTTAATGACCCTTGGAGGTTTAGTTTGAGCATGGTGTCCTTGGTTATCATAGTAATGGCAGCCCTAAGATCAATCAGAGTGTGTCATTGATGTGCACATCTACTACATGGCTTCCAAGGTCCAAATATTTTGGACATATTACCTACCCTAGCATTAAGTTAGACAACTTCCCAATGACATTAATGGTAGGGGCACCCCTTTTTCTTCTTCCCGAATGTTTGAAGCACTTCTCCTTAATCAACTTATTATAAATAGGAACATCTTTGATTGGCTGGAGAAGGGGGATCTTTACACATAGATTTTTCAATTCTCCTAGAAGTTCAATTTCTTCTGGGGTAGGCTAGAGTGGTTGGGTTAATCTTCGAGGAAATGGTGGATTTACTTTAAGGTTTCTTTCCTCTATTTCTTCCTCAACCTCCCTATGTGGAGAGGGAGGTTGGTTGTCTGGGATAATTCTCCCAGATCTTAGGTTGATCTCCTAGATTTCTACAACATAAGGTGGGTATGATGTATCACCACTGTATGCTTGTTGAGCCTGCCTATTGTTTGGGTTTGGATTTGGCTGGGTAGGCATATGGGGTTGTTTAGGTGGAGTAGAGTGCATGCGTTGTGGTTGGGTAGGTGGTGGAGGCAATAGGGCTGGAACATTCTTGAATTGTGACTGAACATAAGGTTGAAATGACTCGTTGGATGGCTGGGATTGATATTGAGATGCATAGGACCAAGGATAGGGTGTAGACAAAGAAGGATGAGAAGGGGGTCCCCAAGAAGGTATAGTTGTGGTTTGTTTGGGGTTGTAATATGCATGGGATGGCCCTTGCATGCCCTGCTAGTATGGTCTAGGCCCAGGAGGTCTCCTTTGGTTGATGTCGTAAAGTTGCTCAGTGACCCCTTCAGCTCCTTGATATATATCTTTGAGTCTAGGTAAAGAAGGGCACTTGTCTATGGAGTGGTTTTCTTCATAGACTGAGCAAATCTCAATACAATTCAGTGCACATTCGTTCCTAGGATGCCTCCTGGTGCATCGAGGACAAAAGATGGCCAAGGCTCTCCCTGCTTCCTCTTCATTCCTTTTGATATTCATGGTGTTCAATTGCAAGGCAAGGGTTTGCATCATGTCACTTTTGAAATCTTCCAGCATATTTCCAAGTTCACCCTTGATGGATAAGTTAGAGGATGACGTACTGGCCATAGGTTGACTACCCCTACCCTTTTTCCTAGCTGACCTACTGTGGTTTCTAAAGATAGTCTTAATATCCTCATAGGGTAATTGGTAGACATCTCCTCATGCTATCATATTTAAGGTATCTAGAAGGTCTTCCCTTACTCCTAAGCAAGACCAGCTTTAGTGACTCAGGGTCAACTGTGCACCTGGTCCTTTTGTAACTAAGCTAGAATATTTCTTCATAGTCTTCAAGGGATTCATCTTGGCCTATGGTCATCCTAAAAATCTCTTCTTTAGTGTCCTTTGACCTACAATAGTTCCTATGTTTTTTGTTAAAGGTCTGTTGCATCTGATCCCAAGTTGTGGTGCTATCTCTAAGTAAACCCATGAACCAGCACAATGTTGCATCCTTGAGGGTAGATGGGAATAGTTTTAGCTTTCGCTCATCATCGATATAGTAATAGGTTCGGAATATAATATAAAATTCAAATAGGAAAGTGTCAAGGTCCTCTGTGATCAGGCCATGGAAATGAGGTAGAGCATAGGGGCTTATATTATTCATCTTAGTGTCCCCATTGGTTTCCTTGATGGGGAAGTCACTCTCAAATCTCTCTCTATCTCTTGTGTCATTTTGGTTTCCAACCATTGGTTCAGTAGGAATGAGTTCTTCCTCTTCTTCTTCTTCTGGAGGTTCCTCAAATAGGTAAGGTTGCTCACCTAAAGGGCCTTCCAATTCACCGTCACTGAAGAAGAGAGAAGGTTGCATGTTGGATGCAATGGGGGTATTTGAGAAGATTTTTCCTGAATTGTCCCTAATCCTACGAGGCATGAAAGGAAATGTTTTTGGGTTGGTTTCTGTAAGATTTTGTTAAAGCTAGAAAGTACTTGTAGAATGGAAAGGAAAGCAGATTATGACAACTGAAAGAAAGAAAGAAACTAGGTTTCTTTTGCATAAATAAACTAATGGAAGAAATTTGAAGATTAGAAGTAGAAGAAAAGAAGTTTGGAGACTAGAAATAGAAGAAAGAAGTAATTACTTCTACTTAGACACCTCCCCGGCAACAATGCCAAAAAATGATGAGCCTAGGTATTGCAACAATAATGCTGCAACTCCCAAGGCTACCAGCTTTGCTTATCAACCCAGGGTTTGTACAAACTTGGAGGTGACAGTGATATATGCACAAGTAGAAGCGAAGGTCCTACTTGTTGTCACTGTTTTTCTGGCAAGAGACCTAGGGGTTCCAAGCCAAACTTCTATAGGGTCAAAAGAAGCTTAATTATTTGATGGAAGGAGAGAAAACCTACTCTAAGAGAGAGCTATTGTACTATAGTAATGAAGAAAACAACATGAAATGCTAAACTTACACCATAACCTAACTAACCAATTAAATATCTATGCTAATCAGAATTGCTAAATTTACACTAACCTAATGCTAATTATCGAAGTTGCAGAAGTAAAGAGCATCAAAACTAGACTAAGGTGTAACAAAGAAACTTAGGCTAAATCAGTTTTTAAGTGGAAAAAGTAATCAGAGGTCGAAATTATTGAAAAGAGGACGTGAGGGAGCAATAGTGCATAAGAATCGTTGGATCAGTCGAGTGACAGGCAAATTAACTATAGAGATTGGATCACAGGAGGTTACATATATAGATGGGTGAACAAGGTTAATTAATAGGATGAATAGTGGAGATCTTATCGTGAAGGCTGAAGTGAATGGATGGATGAACAAGGGAATAAAGGAGATGAATGATGGAGATCGTGTCGTGAGGGATTAGGTGAGTGGATGGACAAACGAGGCTAACAAGAGATGAATGGCTGAGATCTAATCACGAGGGTAGAGTTAAGAGATAGATGGACAAGGCTAATAAGAGCAATGAATGGCTACGATCTTATCGCACGGGTGAAGTCAATAGATGGACGATGGAGATCATATCGCGGGGAAAAGAAACATGCGGAAATGAGGGAGCGAGTTTCTAGGGCGGTAAGTAGTTTCTCACGTGCCCTTCAAGTTGTAAGTAGTATTTGGAAATTTCACACGATTAGCCTTACTACGCGACACATAGCATGAGAAAGCCACTTTTCTCAAGTGCTCTCGGGTGGATAACATTCATGCACTAATCTACGCGAGATTGCATGATAGCCATTGGATCAAGCAAGGCCGATCAATGGTGGAGATCAACCAAGCTAGTTGGTGATCAGGTGAAGTGATAGCCGCCAGATCATGCAAGGCAGATCGACGGTGAGGGTTTAAAGTGCCTAAAGGTGTGGAGGTGATGCAATGGCCATCAAATCAGGTGAGGCAGATTGAAGGTGGGCAATTAAAGTTCATAAATTGAGTGGAAGACTCCATGCATGGCATCAGTTGGAGAAAATAGTGAATCAAATAGTGATTGTGAAGGTTTGTTGGTGATTAGATGGTGAGGAAGCAATGTATGAGAAACGTGTTGGAGGTAGTTTCAAATTAAAATGACAGAGAAAACTAGTGCGGGTGAACAAGTAACTGCATTAAAAAGTGAACTTCATATCCCATGCGAGAACCAGAGACTATATTTTTAGGGTTGCTGAAGGGTCTCTTCCTAAAGTCATGGTCCCTAAGGGAGGAGATGAGGTCGAGACATCTACACACAACCTGACAGTGATATTTTTCCTCTAACTCACCTATGAACTGAAAGAAGGCATAAATGAAAGTAAACTACAACTACTGAAGCAGATGAACGAGAAAACCATGCATGATCTATGCCATATTGTTGTAATGAAAGTGAAACTAATTAAGAAAATAAATAGTGAAAACCATAAGTTTACTTAAGAAAATGAACAAAAAAACATGAAACTACTTAAGCAAATAAACAGAATAGAACTCTACGCTAGCATAACATTACAATAAAGAGGAGCTTTGGTTGTCTGGGCCTGGCCCTAACCCAAGAGCTTTATCCCTCGAAATTAACTCAGAGCTCGCTTAAAAAAAACTCATTCTTATTGTAGAAACCATGGATTATATAGCAAACTATCATAAGTCTATGCAACTCAAAAATAAAATAGAGTTTGGCAATAGAAGTCTGAATCCTAATGGGGTCCCAAGCCTCTCAGTTTATACATGTGAAGTCTCTAACAACTTCCTTCCATTAGGGAGGCTTGGCTCCCAACTTAAGATAAACTATTTTCTATCCTTTTCACATCCTCGATTGTCTTCTAGTCTTCAAAGTGACGGTTGTGTGCACTTCGAGCTGATGGTGGATTATCTAAATGGAGGGGTAGTAAATTAAGAGGATTTACCTCTTATAGTTACTCTCCCTTGTCCCATTCTAGTTTTACCCAAGGTCTTTGCCATTGTTGCTTGCATTTATCCTTTTATCCTTTATCTTTGTTATCCCTTATTCCTGCACTACATGTGCATTAGACCACAAAGCCAAATATCCAACTCCAACTCATTTCATAAACAGAATATAATCAAAAGTATGCAATAAGTTGTGAGAATAGTTGGTTTGACTAAGCTAAGAGGTGAATTAAGGCCAATTAAGCCCATATAATTACTCAATAATGAGGCTCATCAATCAAAATATGTCAAAATCTCCATTTCTATAACTACTTCTCAACAATACTTGCTATTAAATTATCAATCTATTGGGATATGAAACATTGTTATATATAAAATAAAAATGATTAAAAAAAAAACAAAAAATAATATATTTTAAATAATAACACATGACAACACCATTATATGAAATTGTGCTATTAATTATAACATTTAGAATAAAACCAACCATTGCAAAAAATAAAATAGAATGTTACAATAAAACACAATTACTATTATTATTATCCAATTTTAAGGTAACAGCCAAGCCAGACACCAAATTGGTGTATGAGACCCCCTTGTTTGTGGGACACTTTTACTAAGTTTACGAAGGGATACATATTCGACCCCTTCTAATTTTTAACCTATGACTTCATAGGAGAAAACAAATGCTCTTAACCATTGGGCCCACTCAAACTATATACAAATATAAAATATCTCAAAAAAAATATCTATTTCATTATACAAATAAAACATATCTCAGAAATATAAAAAAAAATTAAAAAATCTTAAACTTTGTAAAAAACTAATATAAAAACATTCGTTATTTTTGTAAAAAACTAATAGAAAAACACAATATCCAATATAATATATGAGGAAACAAATAAACAAAAACCCGAACACTAGCAAATATATTTTCATATATCTAAATTTTCAATATTTCCAAGAGTATCCATAATGACTTCAAGCATTAAATATCGACAAATGGTTAGATGTGTGACATCAATTTCCACCAGGTTCCACAAATTTGATATCCATTTCATTAAAAATTTAACATGAATAATTATGCAATCAAGTACCACATACCATTTCCTTCCTTCTTATTATGCTTGTCGGTGCAGGTATTATGCATACTTTATGTTGTTGATCATATATTATTTTAGTTAAAATCACCAAATAATTTTCAATTTTATAAAATAAAATTTTGGATTTATTTTTTTATTTATTATAAAAAAAATAAATATTAACATTTGTTTCTAATGTTATTAGTTATAATTTTAAATATTTTATAAAGCAATGCGTAGTAAACAGTAATATGATAGTAACAATTAAACATTAATGCTTAAATACAATCTTGTATAATCATATTTGTTGTTCTCTCCATGGTTGCACCATAAACTTTGGGGATTTATATTTCATTAAATCACATTTGCAACTCACTCAAATAAATATTCACGAGGACTATGGCTCTCTTAGTGGCGGTTGAACCAGTGGATCATTAATGTCTAATATCCTCTCATCAAATCAGACCGACCATTGAACACTGAAGCCCAAGAGTCATAGATCTCCTTGCCCACATTCTAAGCAAAGAGTTTTCCATCCGACCATTGAGTGAGGGCTCCACAAAGTCTAGGTAACTATGCTTACAAACACTAAAGTTATATTAACACAGTATTACAGTCCCATTACATGTATATCAATTCCAAAACACATATGATAAAGTTTTTGGACTTGGGTTACAAATTTGAAGTCAAATGAAATTGTATTAAGATGCAAGGCTAGCCATACCTGGTTGGAACCCGAAGAATTAAGCATGGGAAACCACGACTTTACAACAAAAAAAAATAGTTGACTGATTAGTTATCCTAACTGAACTTTGTGGGGAAGCTCGAAACTCTGACGCTTAGCCATTGAGCTTATCAATGTCCTAGGTGAGGATTGATGATAGTATCCGCAAACACAGACACCATCATTTCCTTACTTGTTGGTGAAATCCCAAAATTGTTATTAGTATTAGTTTTATACTCGGGAGGCATATATCATTTAAGGCCTCTGACGGACTACAATACCAACATCTCCTGGTTTATTCAAACGGTTGTTGTTGGCTAGAACCTGAAGCAGTTATGGAACAACAAAGCTGCTGAGCCTAAGAAAAAGGTATGTATTCAAACGATTATTGCACAAAAGGTTATAGTTTAATGGGTCTGGGTAAAATTTCTTAAAGCCTAGACAAAATCTTGTTTACTAGGAATTAAAATCTCATACGTCTGTAAAAAATAGGAAGCAGTACAGGTTATGTATGTCTGTCTTTCTCGAGGGTGGTGTATAATTGAATGATGTAACAATGTTGTGTATATTTACTAAAATTTCCTTGTGCCTGGTTATATTAGTTTTATTCTCCATTGCCCTTCTTATTCTTATGGCCATATGAATACTAGCCTACATTTACAAGACACACATCTTACAGTCCTATCGCAGCCCGAATGCCAGCCAACAATAATGTTACATCTCCCTCATGTACTTCTTTTTTCCCAATAGAAACTCCATATTTATAGTCTCATGCCCTGAACACATTCTGGTAGAAGTGGAGTAACACTTTCTTCATGTCATGACCTTGCAAAAGATTTTCCATTAAATTTTACTATAGGTGGTGGACTTTCTAGGACTAGTGTTGTGTTTGCTGTTGTTAGGGCCCTAAGTCCTGAACCTGCTCAGAGGGTGTCTTATGCACTCACTTGTTTTTCGGGGGATGTGAGGTAACCGGTTTCCGATTCTGGGACTTTCTCGGGGCGTTTTTTAAAATTATTTATTTTTAAAACATCAATGTCCCCACTAGCTATTGCCCATCTAAGGTGACGGGTGTCCTTATCCTTACACTTTGCACACTCTTCCTGACATCCTCCCCTATCCCTCCTACGTGTTATCTTACTATTTTGAGATTATTATTCTCTCTCGTTCTGAGGTGTTATCTTCCCAAATCACGCTCTCGATTTGGCGGCGTTAACTTTATCTTGGGCAGTGAGTTCCAGGTGGGTTGAGGCATGGGAACTACCGCAACTACAAGCAGATAAGTAAATTTTTATTACTTGCAGTAGTCTGTCCTGGTAGGAGGGATGAAATTAATTCCCAAGGGATGTACCTGCGACATCATTAATCTCGCTTGGCAATGTTTAAATTCTCTTGGGAGGTGGCCTTCAGGTGGTTTGGGGCATGGGAACTGTCTTGACTGTAGGAGGATAGGTGAAAACTTACTGCTTACAGTGTGTTGTCTTGGTAGGAGGAATGTCATTAAGTCTCGAGGGGTGTACCTACTAAACTGTAAATGATAGTGGACACTTTCGAGTCTGACACCTCACTATAGGAGGCCTTCATCCAAGCCATGATGGAGGCTAAGTCACAGCACCACGAAAGCTTGCGCATGACTAGGAATGTGGCACGCAACCCTCGACTAACAACCCTGGGTGACGGAAGTGACATGTGGGCAGATGCCGACTGTCAGTTACAAAATAAATTGGAGGAGGGGAAAAAAGGTGACAGAAGGTGGGGTGGCAAAAAACACCATGCTATCAAGGATACATCACCTTCACCTACACTTTCATTCAGCCATGATGTGCTCCTCGATAGAGTAACGAGTCTCCAAAAGAGGGCCTTAGTGGGTAGGTGGTATTTTGCGGAGATAGAAGAAGCAGAGATGAGGCAATGAATAGAAAAAAAATGGAAAATCTTGTTGGGATATGTTCCCATGGTGGTAAGGCTAATGTGATGCTAGTATATTTTCCATTTTTTGAGTGAAGAGGATCTCAAGAAACTCGTAGCACTACCATGGGTCAAGGATCGTAAATTTTTGGTAATGTATGCATGGTATGTGGGATTTAATCCGTTGAAGCAAACACCCAAAAACGAGCTTATAGGGGTCAAATTTCCCTCATTACCTTTAGAATTTTGGATGAAGGAAGTATTTACCGATATTGGCATTGCCATTGATCCACAATGTCTGGGAGCCAGGGATAAAAGGATTGCATGGGTCCTTATTGAAAAATATTTTAGTGAGGCTTTCCCGGATTAGATTGAGTTAAGGTGGGAGGACATTAACCTCACACATCGCTTGGATTTTTGGGGAATACCATTTCAATGCCTCAATTGCCATCAAACTGGACATTTAATAGCTAATTTTCCTAAAGGAAGACGCGGGTGGCGGCTTTCGTGGGAGTGTAAAGGAACTCATCATCAACATCAGAAGGAAAACAAGACAGAATGTTTTTCTCCGCATCATGGTTTTGCCACGAAACAAGTGGGAAACATATCCGGTTCAGATAACTCCTTTCACACTAACCAGGCTTTTTTCTTAGCCATCTCCTCACTTTGTAAAAATTGTTTCTATCCCTATTCATGTACACTCCTCTTCCTCGATGTTAGAACAATCCAGCTCGCATATTCCTTCCAACTCTCCATATCGATACCATCACCAACCCCTTTCCACGCTGACTATGCCTTAGCTGTCGGTACTGTCACATCACACTATGTTGGACATTCCATCTACCTCTTATGCCATGTATACTCAAGATCGAAGGATCCATTCACTCACTACACAACCAAACTCTCCCATTGCTAAGTCTCCCTCACAAAAATCTTTGGTCTCATCACCAAACAACTCTGTAGAGAGCGAGCTTGACTTCCTACTCCAAAGGAAGACCCCGAATCTTAAATCCCTCACTATTCATAAGCCAAAGGGTTCTGGGTCCCCTGTAATAAGCCCCTCCTCTGCCAGGAATATAACTATTAGGCGTACAAATAACAGAGGTAGTAGACATTTCAGAGGACGCTCATGTCAAACACATACAACCCTAACAAATTCGTCGTCCCTTATTGATATCCCCATTTCTTCACCCATATCTCCCAGGGCACTTAGAGCATGTATGCCCTCTAATAGGCTTAAATGAACCCCATTCTCTCTCTGAATATCAGGCGTTTGAGGGCCCTTCTAAAATTCCTCACCTTAAGAGACTTGTTCCTCTCATCCCATTCTAATATTATTCTCATTCAAGAATCAAATAATTCTGCATCACAAGCTGTTGACTACTTTCGAAGGATGTTTCTGACATGGTATATTGTGGCTACTGATGCCACTGACAGATCTGGGGGTTTAGCAGCTTTTTGGGACCCTAGATGGGCAAATATGAAGTCCTTTTCCTATTCGGTGGGTATTTTTCTTGCTGGAAGCAATAGAGGTATCCCAGGAAGAACGCACATCCTTAATGTGTATGCTCCTTACAAAGAAAGGGAATGTTTCTGGGATATAATGGAGGCATCTAGGATCCTTCATTCATCTTCCCTTATTTTGGTTGGGGATCTTAACTATACCACAGGGATCGAGGAGTTGTGGGGGAAATCCATGGCAGTGGATAAGATGGCACAAAAGCTTAGGGACATTATTTTTTTCCCATAGTTTAGTGGATATTTGTCCACCAAATAATGCCCCAACCTGGGATAATGGTAGAAGTGGCAATAAATATATAGCAAAGAGGCTTGATAGATTTATTGTACAAGAAAATATGTTGGAAAAGATGGGGGATGTAAGATCCCACATTATTTAAAACTATGTATCAGATCACCACCCAATCACACTCTTTTGATGCAATGTTGATATTAGAGTCAGCTTGCCTTTTAAGTTTAATAGAGTTTGACTTGAAGATATAGATTTTGAATCACTTATTTGATCACACTAGCTGGAAAGAAGAGATACAGAGAAATACCTTGCGCGCATAGAAAGGTTCATAAGGAGGATTTGAAACCTTAAAATAGAGGTAAAAACATGGGAGCAGAAGAAGAAGTCATTTCTGAGAATGGAACGGATAGAAGTAGAGGAGGCCTTAATGCCACTACATAGTCAAATGGCCACCCACTCTCTACCTACTGAAGTAAAGGAATAGATCCATTCTCTCAAGTTGAAAAGGAGGATGATTCTTCAAGTACAAGAGACAACATGGTGATTGAAGAGCAGAGCCACCTGGATTTGTGAAGGGGATGAAAATACTAGGTTTTTTCATCACTTTGCTAATCATAGAAGGAAACAAAACACAATTTGGCAGATGATCGATGGTGAAGGGAACTGTTATAAGAAGCAACCATAAATTACAGCCTTGGTGGTATCATATTTCCAACAAGCATATAAAAGAGTGGAAGTGGAGGAAGCGGATTCACAGGTATGGGTAGTAAATGAATATCCTACAATGTTTAATAAGGAGGATAATTTGGAGTTGTATAAGGAGGTTAAGGAGGAGGAATTGATCCGGGCTATCAAATCGATGAAAGGAGACAAAAGCCCAAGTCAAGATGGATGGACTATGGAATTCTTTGTCCACTTCATAGACATATTTCAGGATGACCTTCTACAGATAATAAAAGAGTCTAGAATGAAGGGAATCATACATCATCATTTAAATTCTACCTATATCTCCGTTCTTCCAAAGAAAATAGAGGCAGCCACTATTGCTAATTATCACCCAATTTCCCTGTGCAATCTTACATATAATATTATCTCCAAGATAATAGCCAACAGAATCAAGGCTTCTTTATCAAAATTCATCTCACCATAGCAATATGGATTTCTTAATAATCAAATAATCCATGATGTTGTGGTTGTTTCTTAGGAATGCATGCACAGTATGAAGACTAAAAAGATGAATGCAGTACTAATGAAGGTAGACCTTAGAAAGGCATATGGCAGCTTAGATTGGGGTTATCTGAGACTGGTCCTTCATAATGTTGGCATAAGAACAAACATGGAAGAATGGATTATTGGATGTGTAACAACAGTTTGATATGTTGTGATAATTAATGGGTACCCATCAAGATTATTTGTTGTGGGCAGGGGACTTAGACAGGGGTGTGCTTTGTCCCCCCTTCTCTTCATACTAGCAATGTATGGCCTAAGTTTGATAATTAAAAAAGATGTGAATGAAAGTCAGCTTGAAGCGCTAAAAATTAGCAGTCATATTTCTATTTCCCACAGTTTCTTTGTTGATAATATCTTGCTGATGGGTATGATAAACAAACTCAAGTGGCATGCATTGTCATTAATTTTTAAGAAGTTTGGAAGATCAATTGGTTTTGCTCAAAATAAACACAAATCTATCATCCTATATGGATCCTGCAATCACGATGATATCATCTATATCAAGAGGTGTTTTGGGTTAAATGTAATAAATTTAGAAAATGGAATGGAATATCTAGGATACTGCCTAAAGCCAGGGAATTACAAAAATGTTGACTGGATGTGGGTAGTGGATAAATTCCGCTCGAGGATTAAGGAGTGGAAGCACAATTGTTTACCAATGGGAGGTTGTATCACCCTCACATGGTGAGTTCTTACGCAACTAGGGGTCTATTGGTCTCATCTGTTCCACATCGTGTAGCTAATAATAAAGTCACTAAATCATATAATGGAAAATTATATTTGGTCACGTGCAAGAAGAAGCTGCAAATATCATCTAGTCAACTTTGAGAGGATCACTAGACCAAAAATGGTGGGCAGATGGGGCATTCTAAATCTTAAAATTTTTGGCTTGGCATTGATTCTAAAATCACTATGGTTGGGAATCAATAGTAATGGTATATGGGGGAATTTGATTCATTTCAAGTACATGAAGAATAAGGATTTTACCTATTGGATGAGAGAGGGTGCAATTAGGAAAAAAAGTGGATCTAAGATATGGAACAATTTCAACATGGTTAAAAATATCCTATTTCAGAACATCTCATGGATGTTTGCTTCTGGAAATAGAATTATCTTGGGTATAGACAGTATTATTAGATCCAATGAGATCCCACTTGGTACAATGGAATTAATAAACCACCTGAATAGAATGGGCATATTTGTTCTGAACCAGATGATTAGTGAATGGAGTGGTAATATACCAATATGGCTTGACTCCATCAAACTGAATCTTACAGGATAGTACAAACTAGATTGGTTCTAGCTTGTGAAATCATTAAAAGATGTAGGTATATGTTATGACAACTAAGGGGATCGCATCAAATGGGCTGGAAAAAACAAGAAGTTTGGAGAGATTGAAGTGGAAGACTGCTATCTCAAATTGTGTATGAAGGAGCTACACGATGCAAAATGTTGTTCATTTTATAAGTTTTGGCAAACTAGTATTCCCATAAAGATTATCATTTTCCTATCATTAACATGGCAAAATAAGAATCTTACATGGGAAAATTTACACAAGTGGAAACATCACAGGCCTAGGATATGTTACCTGTGTAGGAAAGAAGGAGAGGATAATTTTCACTTATTCTTGCATTGTCCAAGATCTATAAGCATCTGGAAGCACTTAACCACTAAGAAGGAGATGCCATACATATCTTTTAATACAATTGATGAATGTTTAAAATGATGGAGTACAAAATGCACAAGTTGACGATCATTCACACTAGTTGTCTTCTGGGAGATATGGAAAGGCTGTAACCACTTGATTTTTGGAACCAATAGATGGAGAAAGGATTTGATTTGTGAGTGCATAGAACAGTGAACCAAATCAGATCAGAGAGTTATCACCAAGAAAAAAGAGAAGGAAGACAAGGGGATGGTATAGGTTACCAAATACCCGATTGGGTTTTTTGATAAGGCACCACAAGGAGGGAGGTGTGGTTGTGGAATTTGGCTAAAGCTCATGCAAGAAAAAGAGTATTGGATTCAATGGAATGCGGGAGAGGGAACAAGTATGAAAACAAAAGAAATTTCTTTATGAAGATTACTATGGATTACCAAATTTTTGGATATCCCACAAATACAAATTTATGGAGATTCTAGGTGTATGGTTGATCACATCTTGGGAAAGAATAATATACAGCAAAATTCCCTACAAGGTTGGCCGAAATGCATACAAAGCCTATGGAGCACTCTTCAACAATCTTCCATATAGCACATCACGAGAGCGTACAACAAGAATGCAGATGAAATGTCAAAAAAGGATTACTAGCCACAGAAAAATGTATGCATATCTAGGTAAAAATGGGGTCAACAATGATAGAAGTAGGAACCTTAAAAAAATTGTATCACTTTTTGTAAATGTATTGTATACGGTCATGTATACAAAAGATAGGTAAAAGATCACTATATATTTTGGTGTATGAAGAACAAATTCTAGATCAGATGTGTTTTAATGCTTTCTCGTTTCCGTAATGAGAATTTGTGAGATATTTAGGAAGGGGAAAATGTTGTACATTCTCTATTGCCTATTTTACTATATGGTTGTCACTGAGGTTGTAGAAAATGTGTAATTCCATGTGCAATTAAATACTAGATACACTATCAGTCCTATGATGACATTTTGTTCATCATCATTCATATATATATATATATATATATATATATATATATATATATATATATATATATATATATATATAATATATATATATATATATATATATATATATATATATATATTTTGTTTTAAAGATAATCTAAAACAGACTGTTTTTTCTGCTTGAAAAAAAATGTTGCCTTGTGTAAAAATAAATGTGTTATAAGGATTAATTTGACCATGTTAAGTTTATTACTCGTCAAAAAACAAAAAAAAAATGGAAGTATAATGTTAGGTATGTTGCAGATTTTTTGAATATTTTTCTTGCATGTCTTTTTCAAAATTGATTATATTAATATTTTTTTATTTTTTTATTAAGATTATGTGGCTTTTTAATATTATTAATAAGAATGTAATTGAATTAGAATTTTATTAATTTCAAATAAGTCATTCATATATAATAATATATATATATATTTCTATTTCTCTTCAACTAAAAATACATTTTATGTAAATAAATTTAATTTATATTGAATGAGTGTGTAATTTTATTTTTTATTTTTTTTGGGATATTGCAATATATTAAAAAAAAAATATTAGTTATTTTGTAATCAATTTGTTTATATATGTAAATTTGACTTTCTAACATGTTTGTATG
This sequence comes from Pinus taeda, assembly GCA_000404065.3. Lineage (NCBI taxonomy): Eukaryota > Viridiplantae > Streptophyta > Pinopsida > Pinales > Pinaceae > Pinus > Pinus taeda. Next base: position 109,775 of record APFE031689759.1, read on the forward strand.
AGTAACCAATCTAAAATTTATTATTATTGTTGTTGGGTCCACCTTGACAATGGTATAACCAAATATTTCAATTTACCAATTAGTGAAATCTAAATTAACTTGATTATAATATTTAAAACTAATTTGAATCTAATATTTTTACTTTAATTTATTGAGCCAAATAGACTAAGAAGCCCATTATAATGTGCAACTCTCTTTCCATCATCAAAATTGAAATTTTGACCAAAAAAAAAAAAAAAAATTAAAAATCTAAAAAAATTAATTAAATATACAAAACATTTAAATAATACAAGTTCATAAAAAAAAATTGCAAGATAAAAAAATTGGATCCTTCTGAAATCAATATTTTAAAATAAATTTATACTAATCTACATTTAAATTAAAGTGCAAACACTAGCTACTATATGTCACTATTTCAAAATTTAATATTAAAGAGTTACAGAAGTCATCTTACTTGTATAGCATTGTTTGCGTTACGGAATAATCCAGTTAAAATATGATAGGTAATGTGACTGGAAATAAACCTGTTGCAATAAGATACGTAATAGTGATTGAGAATTCAGTTTTTATATTTTTAGTAAAAGAATATTTAATTTACTTCTCGAAAGAGCCTTGATGGATGTTTTGAAAAATTATTAAAACTTCAAATTTGAATTTGATCCATAGTTGGATACGGAAGTTGCCTCCTTGTTTCGTTGTCCATCTCAAATTCCCTATCCAAACCTTTGTGCACGAAACTGCATCGTATCCTCTTAAGAGTTGGACATTGAATTTGTCTCTTTGTTTCGACGTCCATCTCAAATTCCCCATCCGACACTCTTTCCATGAAACTTCCTCTTCGTGCGCAGATCTGCTCCAAGATCCACAACCCCATTGGACCCTCTTTCCATGAAGTTTCCTCCTCTAGAGTACTCATTTGTACTAATTCTCACGTCAACCTCATAAATCCGGATCTGCAACGTTGTGTTTATTTCGATTTACACGCGAAAGTCCCAATGAAGCTTCCTCCCCCTCCTCTTGCACGAATCCGTTGACAGGCTATTTTTTAGGTATATATCAAATAATGCTCTATAAATATAACATCTTGGAAAAATCAGGACCTAAATAATGCTCTACTTCTTCATAAATCCGGGCCTGCAACTATGAACAAGTGTAGCATCTTGCAAAATCAAGACCTAGTTCCACACCCATTTGTGCATGCTGTAACCATAACCCTAAACCCTTCACGCGCAAACACACTAGAACCGTCCCACCCCTTTTAAGGGTGGCGGTTGTGTGTCTCTTTCGATTTACTCTCGAAAGGCTCCATCCGAACCTTCCTCCGATGGAGCTTCCTCCTCACTTGCACGAATCCGTGGATGGTCTATTAGTTCCGTATTAAGTTTAATGTTCCACAATAACTTCGTAACGAACGTGGATATCTTCAACATGACATGATCCAATTCAACTGTATATACTTATGCTATACGCATAATAAATCCACTCTATATTCCTATGCTATATACATAATAAATCCAATCTATATAGGTAGTAAAACGTTAATTTATTTGACTTTTCCAAGGGCCAGACTATGTAGTCCTGTCCTAAATTAATCGGCATGACGTGTCCACTCCAGACCTCCCCTAACTGTTGGACCATATCCGGGAGATTATAAATACTCCAGACCTCCCCTAACTGTTGGACCATATCCGGGAGATTATAAATATCAATGTATTTGACACGCTTATAAGTCTATAAAGTGCACGACTATATCCATATAATTTTGTCTGAAATGGAACCACATAAACTGTGAATATTAGGTGTTAAATTTGAGCCAGTATATAATTATATATTTATTTGGCGTTTTTACACTTAATCTATTTCAAAATCTATAGGTCATATCTAACTTAACAATAATTTTTAAAAACATCAAAATGACAAGTTTTAATATATATATATATATGGCTTAGCAAGTTGGCAGAAATTAGAATAGTAAACTCTCATATTAGTTGACATAACTTGGTTAAAACTTAAAGGCTAGATGAGATAGTGTGGTTAAAGCTTAAAGGTGATGCTTAGATCCTAATAGCATGTAAAGGTTACAACATACAACCTACACTAGGAAGCCATAAATCTCAAGTGCAAGTCTTCAAGTTGTAAATGCCATAGCAATTAATCGGGTTGGTGACCTCCCAGCTACCCAATGCTAAGCTATGTTATGGTGCTTCGCTTGGCTTCCAACTTCCAAGTTCCAAATTCCAATCAATCCCAAGTCTGCAAGTTATTGCTTGATGTGAATTCTAGTGAGGAGCAAGGGCATATGCAAAACCCTTCAGAATCTGGAACTTTAAAGGCTATAGAACTTGGAACTCACCAGACCACTGCAGTGTCACATCGTCTTACCATGAAGAACTTTCAAGAATAAGTAACCAGATAGTCGATACTTTGTTCTCTATATTCTGATTATTTTTTGCAAAGCAGTAGTGGGCACAATAGTTCTCAACAAATCTTTAGCAGGTTGGGATTAAATAATTATAAAGGGCACAAAGTTTTGGAAGGTAAAAAAATCTAAGATACTAATTTAGGGCGTTTCCATAAGTGTTAGGCTTTCTAGCATCTTAGTTTATTTAAGCTTACTAACTAGTCAACCATCTATCCTCTAGGCTCTATGAGCCATTTAATCTTACCATCTCCCCGAATTCTCGCTTTAGGGCACCATTCTCACTTGGGTAAATGATGTTAGTGTTACCATAACACTATTTATAAAAACCTTGCATTTCAACATTGTCATTTTCTCTTTCCTTATTTCCTCATCTTTTCCTTGTCTTATTTCTCCATCTCTCTCTTGTTGTTTTAAGTGAGTCAATCACTCATAGCCTCGAGCCTGTCTCACTCCTCTAAAAAACTTCAAAGGCATTGCAATATCGAGTTTTGAATCATTCTTTGCAAAATTTTTCATGGGCTTAGCTATTGCCCCAAGTAGGTTTCTTGATAAAGATAAATCCCTCAATTGTTTTAGTTGTTTGATAATGGTATGGTGGAGACCCTAGTACTTGTTGTGAATGGTGGCTTTTGGCTAAGAGAAGTTGCAATTGTAGCTGGTCCATCTATTGTTTCTTCTACACCTGTATATGGCATGAACCTTGTCATATATTTTAGATATGCTTAATGGTTGAGATGAATTGACTCCTAATTGAGAAGAACCCATTTGAGATGAAGGCATAGATTACAAACCCATATTTGTATCCCTGTCTGGAATGAATGCATGTTGTTGTTGATTATTGGCTTTCGACCCATGAAAACTTGAGTACTAAGCCACATCTCCATCTTTACTGCATCCATTCATTAGCAATCCCTATCAGGACCTGAAATAGTGGGTACACATGTTGACATCTCCATAACATTTCTAGCAGAATTGCTACCTAGAAGCCTCATTTGTATCTGCCCTGATCTTCCCATGAAAAGAAAGAAGAAGAGCTAGAAACACCTACTAGATCCTCGTTGTGAGACAATTGTGGCTTTGAGTTTCTCACTACATAAGGTTCAACTCCTTTCATCACTTCCCCATAGATTATAGGATCTGAAAAAAAAGTTCCACCATTTATGCTAGGAACATGCCAAAGAACTCTTCATCACTATAGCCACCCTTCTACTAAAATTCTCCGAACAACCAAAAAAAAAATTCCACGCACTACTTTATCCCATGCATTACTTTCCAAAATGTGCTTTAACTCAATAAAATCTTGATGACAGTGGTGGATATACACTTTTTAAACAATATATCGTCCAATAAATAAAATTTCATATTTTCATCCTCAGTTCCATAAACAATCAAATCAAGGCACATGCCAATACCTTTGAAATAAACATTAAAAATAAAATAAAAACAAAAACTAGCATCCAAGTGAATTTACGTTTTCTTGTACAGTTTTTTAGATTTCCATTTCTAAACTTTTATTTTCTCTTTTTCCATGGGCGTTGTGTTTTATTAGCCTTGTTTACTACTAAAATCAAAGAAATATAGGTTATTAAAGAAATACAGAATTCTTTAGCCCCACAACATTGATGAGCACAACACCTCAAAGAGTTTCCTTCACTATATTGACTCTCTTTTTCCAATTGCTTCTTCTACTGTTGATTTTTTATTATATAAAAAGACCAACATTGCTCACAATCTCCCACCTCTTTTAAAAATATTACATATATATATAGATATAGATATACTATATAGATGATATATGATTGTGATAGGAATGTTAAAATATATTGATTACACATAATTTATTTTCTTTGTTTTTAAAATCTTAGAAACAAATTATAATTGACTATAAAATAGCTATATTTGATGCGATAGTAAGAACCAATTTTACAAGTTACTAATTATCTAAACATTTTTATTCCAATTAAATAAATATTATTCAGATTACATTATTAAAAATATTGTAATATAATTGTTATTTTTTTAGAAATAACAAATATAAATAATATTAACATTAATATTTTTTTATTTTTTTCAATTTATAATATTAATTTTATTTTTTATTTTTAGAAATAAAAAAATTACAAATATGCACATACATATCTTCCATCTATTTTCTCACTATTTCTATCTTTAAAAAAAGGTTGAACATTCCAACAGCCAATAAAATCACAAAAAAAATCATTAACAATGTAGCAATGAGACTTGAGTGGACTCATACAACAAAGAATGGAAAAATTGTAACAATAGAAAATTTCCAACACTTATGAATACAATTTGCAAAAATTAGATGAAATTTGTATAAATAAATATTAAAAGTCAGGTGATGGGCAATTTGAAAGTAAAATTTTCATTAAAAAAAAATCACTAACAGGTAAGGGCACCCATCAAATTTAACCACTAGTCGGGACCAAAGCTCCCCTATAAAATGTTGACATATTTGATATGCTTATAAGCGATCTCGATACTAGGATCCCAACTTTGGAAAATTTGTGTATTATCCTTACCTGGATACGAGGGAGACTATGTACGGTACTATTTAGTCCTTTGGGTTGACATTTATGTGAACAACTGTTCAAGAGGTCTTCCTTTTGTTTGCACATTATCGTAATGTCAACATTTGAGAACTGGATCTAATTTCAAAGGCTTCTTAATGCTCACGGGTTTGCTCCTACCACATTCTAAATCCATAAAAGTTGTCTCTTTTTCCTTTTTATGACTAAGTTGCAGGGAAGCAACAAATATAAGGTGTTAGAGATAATGGAGAATATCTTATAATAGTGAGTTGGTTCACGAGACCTCCAGATAGTAATTAGTTTCTATTTTTTAGATTATGGTTCTAACTTCCTTAAATCTCTCATTACTATATATTGTGTAACGTACATGAACAATGTAGAGCATTCTGTAGAGCTAGACTCTCCTAGTTCAGACTCTCTTTCGTAGAGCTGACCAGTGGGTTTTATTTTATTTAATACACAACATTTCACTTTTATCACGATATCAGAGTGGTAGGGCTGAGAGAACCTGCTTGCTAAGTGAGGAACTTGACAGTTGCGCCGAACGTGAAATCATCGCATGTCTTTGAGGAAAAACAGTGAAGATCACGTTGTGAACCTCCTACACATTTTCATGTTGAAGATAACCATAGATATCAAGTGTACATGTGCAAATATCTCAACGACTCCATGGTGGATAAGCATGAAGATTGTGGTGAGAGAAGCCAAGAGAAGGTTGCGATGTCAGGGAAACAACACAGAACACAACAAAAAGGAGGGGCTGCGTTTTGGCAGTGGCTACCAAGAGAAGGTTGTGTAAAGGCCGAGAAAAGGTTGTGTGGAGGCTAAGGTCTACTGAGAGAAGACCAGAAGGAGGTTGTTGAAAACAACATTGAAGATCAGCGATCTCTATCTTTGACATAGATCTGGGGTAAATCTAACATTTTTTTTTACCTGTGAAATATTTTTTAATAGCCAAGATGAATAATCAAATGTTTAAAGCATGCTTGAATGAGCACAACAAGCTCGATGGCTCTAATTATGCGAATTGGAAATTCAAGATGCAGACTCTGCTAGAAGTGCAGAGTGCTTGGACGATTGCAAATGGGGATGAGTAGAAGCGAGGAGTTGGATCAACAACAGTCCCATATTGGGAGAAGCGTGAGGGTAAAGCAAGGACGATGCTGAAGATATCACTGAAAGACTACATTATACCACATATCAAAGAATGTAAATCGGCAAGTGAAATTTGGGGAATTTTAAAGGATCTGTATGAGTTCAAGAATACAAATCGCCTTCTGTTTCTAAAGAGCAAGATCTTGTCCCTGAAGATGGAGGAGAATGAAATGGTTACTGACTTCACAGCAAGGATCAAATATCTGAAGAACAAATTGGTCATACAGTTGAAGATACAGATCTTGTAACAATTACCATGAATGTTGTGACTAATGACTACCAAATGTTCATCACTCGGATAAATGCAAGAGAGAAAATATTGAAATTTGAAGAACTGATAGGAATACTAATGCAAGAAGAAGAAAGAAGATCGACTCTGAAGCCTTAGAGTGTCAATCTTTCATTGATGGCAAAAAATAACTTCTACAAAGGAAAAGGAAATTCGCAATAGCAAAATGGAGGAAGCTTACAGAAAAGACCAAATCTAACCCAAGGTATGAGTCTGAATAGAAACAACTCTATAATTAAGTGTTTTTATTGCGGAATACTGGGTCATATAGGTAGAGAGTGCAGGAAGAAGAAATATCATGGAGAACAAAAAAGACAGAAAGAACATGCAGGTCATCTCGTGAATGATAATCATGAGAGAAATTTCAGATTATTCATGGCAGATCGAGATGAGAATGTTGATGCAAACATCTGGTATGTAGATTTGGGAGAATCAACACATATGACACGGAAAAAGCAATGGTTTGAAGATTTTAAACAAATCAATGACGGAGCACAAATCTACCTATGTGATGATAGAAGTCATCAGATCAAAGGATGTCGAAAAATTTATATCATTTTACCTAATGGTAATGTAAGACAAATTTATAATGTTATGTATGTGCCCAATATAACAAAGAACTTGATTTCTGTATCCATGATTACAAATCAAGACCTTAAAGTTGAATTTTTTAAATCTAACTGTTATATTAAAGATCTGCTAGATGGCATGAAGACAATTGCAACAAGAATTTGAAAAGGAGGTCTGTACGAATTGGATGTAAGACCAACACTAGTTCGAGCTTTAACAGTAGCAGGTTTGACTACAAAAGAGTTGTGGCATCAAAGATTTGGTCATATAAACTACAATGACTTTCTGTTACTTTAGAAAAAGGAAATGGTAAGAGATCTTCCTATGTTAAAACAAGTGCATAATGATTGTGATGCTTGTACATTAGGAAAGATGCATAGAGAAGAATTCCCTATTCAAATAGAGAAGAAATAGAGAGATATACTTGACTTAGTGCACACAGATCTTTGTGGACCCATGCAAATAAAGTCATTAGTAGGTGCACTATACTTTTTATTGTTAATTGATGATTGCACAAAGTTTTCTTTAGTATATTTCTTGAGTAAGAAGAGTCGCACTTTTGAATACTTTAAGCAGTTCAATAATATGGTTGAAAATAAAACAGGGAAGCAGATAAAAATTCTTTGCTCTGATCAAGGGGGAGAATACAAGAAGGATGATATTATCAAGTATTGTAAAGATCATGGAATATTACAACGATTCACAGTACCCCATACTCCTTAGCAGAATGGAGTAACAGAAAGAAAGAATAGAACACTGGTGGAATGTGCCAGAAGCATGTTAAAAGGTAAGAATCTATCAAATGGTTTCTGGGCTGAAGCATTGAATACTGCAGTTTATTCGAAAATAGGAGTCCTACAAATATTCTTAAGCTTAAAAATCCTTATGAAGCACTATATCGATTTAAGCCTATAGTAAAAAATTTAAGAGTATTTGGGTCTAAATCATTTGCCCATATTCCAAAGGAAGACAGAAGAAAACTAGATTCAAAAGCCATCTGATGTACCTTTATAGGGTATTGTTCATAGTATAAACCTTATAAATTATTTAATCCCTCTACTCACAAGATTTTTTTTAGTAGAGATGTCATATTCCATGAGCAGGATCTTGAAGAATCTGATAAGCACAATTTATTTGAATTTTTCAAAGGCAAGACTATGTATATAGTCCTGTCCTAAATTGATCGACATGACGTGTCCACTCCAAACCTCCCCTAACTATTGGACCATATCTTGGATATTATAAATATCAATGTATTTGATACGCTTATAAGCCTATAAAGTGGAAGACTATATCCATATAATTTTGTCCGAAATTGAACCACAAAAACTGTGAAGATTAGGTGTTAAATTTGACATGGTAGATATATATATATATATATATATAATATATATATATATATATATATATATATATATATATATATATATATAGATAGATAATAGATAGATAGATATAGATATATCTATATAGATATGGCTTGGCAAGTTGGCAGAACATAGAATATTAAACTCTCATATTAGTTGAGATAACTTGGTTAAAACTTAAAGGTGATGCCTAGATCCTAATCGCATGTAAAGGCTACGACATCCAGCCTACAACACCAAGCCATAAATCTCAAGTGTAAGTCTTCAATTTGTAAATTCCATAGCAATTAATTCGGTTGGTGACCTCCTAGCTACCCATTGCCAAGCTATGTTATGGTGCTTCGCTTGGCTTCCAACTTCCAAGTTCCAAATTCCAATCAACCCCAAGTTTGCAAGTTATTGCTTGATGTGAATTCTCACGAGGAGCAGGGGCATAGGCAAAACACTACAAAATCTGGAACTTCGAAGGCCATAGAACATGGAACTCAACAGACCACTACTATGTCACATAGTCTTACCATGAAGAACTTTGAAGAATAAGTAAAAAGTAACTGATAGTCGATACTTCATTCTCTATATTCTGATTATTTTGTTTGCAAAGCATTAGTGGACACAATGGTTCTTGACAAATCTTTAGTAGGTTGAGATTAAATAATTATAAAGGGCACAAAGTTTCGGCAGGTAAAAAAAATCTAGGATATTAATTTAGGGCTTTTCCATAAGCATTAGGTTTTCTCGCATCTTAATTTATTTAAGCTTACTAACGAGTCAACCATCTATCCTCTAGGCTTTATGAGCCATTTAATCTTACCATCTCCCTAAATTATAGCTTTAGGGCACCATTCTGACTTGGGTAAATCATGTTCGTGTTACCACAACACTATTTATAAAAACCTTGCATTTCAACATTGTCATTTTCTCTTGCGTTATTTCCTCATCTTTTCCTTGCCTTATTTCTTCGTCTCTCTTTGGTTGTTTTAAGTGAGTCAATCACTCATAGCCTCGAGCCTGTCTCACTCCTCTGTAGAGCTTCGAAGGCATTGCAATACCCAGTTTTGAATCATTCTTTACATCAATTTTCATGGGCTTAGCTCTTGCCCCAAGTAGGTTTCTTGATAAAGATAAATCCCTCAGTTGTTTTAGTTGTTGCTGATAATGTTAGGCTAGAGACCCTAGTACTTGTTGTGAATGGTGACTTTTGGCTAAGAGAAGTTGTAACTGTAGCTGGTCCATCTATTGTTTCTTCTACATCTGTATATTGGCATGAACCTTCTCATAGATTTTAGATATGCTCAATGGCTGAGATGAATTGACTCCTAGCTGAGAATAACCCATTTGAGATGAAGACATAAACTAATAACCCATATCTATATCCCATTCTGGAATGAATGCATGATGTTGTTGATTATTGGCTTCTGACACGTGAAAACTCGGGTACCAAGCCACATCTCCAGCTTTAATACATCCATTCATTAACAATCCAGATCAGGACCCTGAAGTAGGAAGTACACATGTTGACATCTCCATAACATTTCTAGTAGAATTGCTTCCTAGAAGCCTCATCTGTATCTGCCTCTAATCTGCCCATGAAAAGAAAGAAGAAGAGCCAGAAACACCTACTATATCCTCGTTGTCAGACAACTATGGTTTTGAGTTTCTCACTCCATAAGGTTCGACTGCTTTCATCAGTTTGTCATAGATTACAGGATCTACAAAAAAAGTTCCACCATTTATGCTAGGAACATGCCAAAGAACTCTGCATTTCTATGGCCACCATTCTACTAAAATTCACCAAACAACCAAAAACAAAATTCCCTCCACTACTTTATTCCATGCATTACTTTCCAAAATGTGCTTTAAATCAATAGAAGCTTGATGACAGTGGTGGATATACAGTTTTTAACCAATATATCATCCAATATATAAAATTTCATATATTTATCCCCAGCTCCATAAACAATCAAATCAAGGCACATTCCAATACCTTTGAAATAAACATTAAAAATAAAATAAAAACAAAAACTAGCATCCAAGGGAATTTACATTTTCGTGTACAATTTTTTAGATTGCCTCTATGATCTCAACATCTCCTTAAAATATAACATTTCTAAACTTTTATCTCCTCTTTTTCCATCATTGTTGTGTTTTATTAGCCTTGTTTACTACTAAAATCAAAGAAATATAGGTTATTAAAGAAAAACATAATTCTCTAGCCCCTCAACATTGATGAGCACAACACCTCTAGAGTTTCCTTCACGATAGTGATTCTCTTGATCCAATTGCTTCTTCTACTATTGATTTTTTATTATATAAAAGACCGACATTGCTCAAATTTGCCCACGTCTTTGGACACCAATACTAGCCAAAAGAACTTCCCTTCGATGTTTGCTTCTTTTGAATTTCCGTCACATGAATGTGACTCTTGCTCCAATTGAGAATGCAGTCACCAACAAAGTAGTGCAGGGAATATTAAACTTTTGAATGTTCAATTCAACTTAAAAAACACACTCTCTGTCCTTGTAGAACCAATACACACTGACTCTCTACAATAGCTTTCACATGAATTCCAAACTTCCTCTCATTAAGAAGGCAGTGAATAATAAAATAGTGCATGGAATGTTTTTTTTTAATTTTTATTTTCAACTAAACCATTAACATAATCTTTAGATACATTATTTTCATGTTTATATTAAATAAATAAATAATTATTTAATAAAATATGTTTGAATATTTTGAAATTTTTATTTTTAAAATTGTTATAATATTTATTTTAAAAAATAATACTATATTAACATATTATTATAAATATTATTATAAAATTTAATATTAATAAAAACACTTAATATGTTTTTTTAAAATTTAAAATTAATAAAAGTTATTATTATATTTTTAAAATATACATATATATATTAATATTATGGATGATATATGATTGTGGTTAGGAATGTTAAAATATATTGGTTACACATCATTTTTTTTCTTTGTTTTTTAAATTTTTAGAAACAAGTTATAATTGACTATAAAATAGCTATATTTGATGCGATAGTAAGAACCAATTTTACAAGCTACTAATTATCTAAGCATTTTTATTCCAATTAAATAAATATTATTCAGATTACATTATTAAAAATATTGTAATTATAATTGTTTTCTTTTTTTAGAAATAACAAATATATTATAATATTAATATTATATATTTTTTTTATTTTTGCACTTTATAATATAATTTTTTTTTTTTTTATTTAGAAATAAAAAAATTATAGATATGCAAATATATATCTTCCATCTAAGTTTTCTCAGTATTTCTATCTTTAGAAAAAGGTTGAACATTTCAACAGCCAAAAAAATCACAAAACAAATCATTAACAATGTAGCAATGATACTTGAGTGGACTCATACAATAAAGAATGGAAAAATTGTAACAATAGAAAATTTGCAACACTTATGAATACTTGCATAAATTAGATGAAATTTGTATAAATAAATACTAAAAGTCATGTGATGGGCAGTTTAAAAGTAAAACTATCATTAAAAAAATTCACTAACAGGTAAGGGCACCCATCAAATTTAATCACTAGTCGGGACCAAACCTCCCCTATAAAATGTCGACGTATTTCATATGCTTATAAGCGATCTGGATACTAGGATCTTGGATTTGGAATATTTATGTATTATCCTTACCTGGATATGAGGGAGACTATGTACGGTACTATTTAGTACTTTGGGCAGACATTTATGTGAACGAGCATTCAACGTGTCTTCCTTTTGTTTGCACATTGTCGTAATGTCAACATCTGAGAATTGTATCTAATTTCAAAGGCTTCTTGATGCTCACAGGTTTGATCCTACCACATTCTCAATCCATAAAAGTTGTCTCTTTTTCCTTCTTATGACTAAGCTACAGGGAATCAATGAATGTAAAGTGTTAGAGATAATGGAGAATATTTTAGAATAGTGAGTTGGTTCATGAGACCTGAGGATAGTAATTAGTTTCTATTTTTTAGGTTATGGTTTAACTTCCCTAAATCTGTGATTACTGTATATTTTGTAATGTACATGAACAATGTAGAGAATTCTGCAGAGCCAGACTCTCCTGGTTTAGACTCTCTTTCGTAGAGCTGACCAATGGGTTTTATTTTCTTTAATACACAACATTGCATTTTTATCATGGTATCAGAGTGATAGGGTTGAGAGAACTTGCTCGCTGTGTGAGGAACTTGACAGTTGCGCCTAACATGAAATTGTCACGTGTCTTTGAGGAAAGACCGTGAAGATCACACTATGAACCTTCTGCGTGTTTTCATGTTGAAGATCGTCATAGATATCAAGTGTACATGAGTGAAGATCTCTGTGACTCCATGGTGGATAGGCATGACAACCATGGTGAGAGCAGTTGAGAGAAGGCTGCGAGGTCAGGGAAACAACAAACAACACAACAAAAAGGAGGGGCTATGTTTTGGCGGCGGCTACCAAGAGAAGGTTGAGTAGAGGCCAAGGGAAGACTGCGTGGAGGCTGAGGCCTACCGAGAGAAGACGAGAAGGAGGCTGTTGAAAACAACATTGAAGATTAGCGATCTTTATCTTTGACACAGATCTCGGGTAAAACTAACATTTTTTTTTACCTGTCAATTTATTTTTTAATCGCCAAGATGAATAATCAAATGTTTGAACCATGCTTGAATGAGCATAACAAGCTCAATGGCTCCAATTATGCAAATTGGAAATTCAAGATGAAGACTCTACTAGAAGTGTAGAGTGCTTGAACGATTGCAAATGGGGATGAGCAAAATTCGAGAGCTAGATCAACAGTCCCACATTCGGAGAAGTGTTAGGGTAAAGCAAGGACACTGCTGAAGATGTCATTGAAAGACTGCATCATACCACATATCAAAGAATGTAAATCAGCAAGCGAAATTTGGGGAATTTTGAAGGATCTGTATGAGATCAGGAATACAAATCGCCTTCTGTTTCTGAAGAGAAAGATCTTATCCCTAAATATGGAGGAGAATGAAATAGTTGTTGCCTTCACAGCAAGGATCAAAGATTTGAAGAACAAATTGGTAGAAATTTGTCATACAGTTGAATATACAAATCTTGTAACAATTACCATGAATGGTGTGATTGATGACTACCAAATGTTCATCACTAGGATAAATGCGAGAGACAAAATACTGAAGTTTGAAGAATTGGTAGGAATACTAATGCAAGAAGAAGAAAGAAGATTGACTCTGATGCCCCAGAGTGTCGATCTTGCATTGATGGCGAAAAACAATTTCTACAAAGGAAAAGGAAATCTACAATAGCAAAACTAATGAAGCTCACAGAAAAGACCAAATATGACCCAAGGTATGAATCTGAATAGAAACAACTTTGTAATTAAGTGCTTTTATTGTAGAAAACTGGGTCATATAGCTAGAGAGTGTAGGAAGAAGAAATATCATGAAGAACAGCAAAGGCAGAAACAATATCCAGGTCATCTCGTGAATGATAATCATGAGTGAAACTTTAGATTATTTATGGTCGATCGAGATGAGAATGTTGATGCAGACATCTGGTATGTAGATTTGGGAGCATCAACACATATGACAGGGAACAAGCAATGGTTTGAAGATTTTAAAGAAATCAATGACGGAGCACAAATCTACCTACATGATGATAGAAGTCATCAGATTAAAGGATGTGGGAAAATTTCTGTCATTTTACCTAGTGGTAATGTAAGACAAATTTATAATTTTATGTATGTGCCCGGTATAACAAAGAACTTGATTCTGTATCCATGATTACATATCAACAACTTAAAGTTGAATTTTTAAAATCTAACTGTTATATTAAAGATATACTAGATGGCATGAAGACAATTGCGATAGGAAATTGAAAAGGAGGTATGTACAAATTGGATGTAAGCCTAGCACTAGCTCGAGCTTTAACAGTAGTGGGTTTGACTATAGAAGAGCTATGGCATCAAAGATTTGGTGATATCAACTACAATGATTTTTTGTTACTTCACAAAAAGGAAATGGTAAGAGATCTTCCTATGTTAAAACAAGTGCATAAAGATTGTGATGCCTTTACATTAGGAAATATGCATGATAAGAACTCCCTATTCGAATAGAGAAGAAATAGACAGATATACTTGAATTAGTGCACAAAGATCTTTGTGGACCCATGCAAACAAAGTCATTAGGAGGTGCACCATATTTTTTACTATTAATTAATGACTGCACAAAGTTTTCTTGGGTATATTTCTTGAGTAAGAAGAGTCACACATTTGAATACTTTAAGCAGTTCAGGAATATGGTTGAAAAGCAAACAGGGAAGCAGATAAAAATTCTCTGCTCTGATCAAGGGGGAGAATACAGGAAGGATGAGCTTATCAAGTATTATAAAGATCATCGAATATTACAACAATTCACAGTACCCCATACTCCTCAGCAAAATGGAGTAACAGAAAGAAAGAATAGAACACTGGTGGAATGCATTAGAAGCATGTTAAAAGGTAAGAATATGTTGAATGGTTTTTGGGCTATGTTGAAGGCCCCGAAAATCGGGTCGACAACAAGGGGGTTACCCGCCTGGTCCGGACCTTGGTTGGCAGCTCCTTATCCGTTTGTTATAGTGGGTCCGACTGGGGATCTAGGACCAGTTTCCCAATTTAGTGTGTGTGTGTGTGTGAGAAAGAATGGTGTTTCTATTCGAACTGGAATACTTCTATCTAATCTAGTGCTATGCTATTGTATTCTAATAAACATAAAAAAATTGAAATTTATGCTAACCCGGGTGTGATCTTTCTTCTATGCGATCTAAAAAGATTTCATACAATAACTAATAATAAAGATCATTCAACCATCATAAAAAAATAATTAAATAAAAATGAGCTACTTCGTATAAGAAGTTAGACGAAACAGCTGTTAAAACTTATCGGATAAATGAGCTATTCATACACTAAACATAAACAAATAGTTATCATCGTACAAAAGTTTCAAATGATAAGTCAAACGTTCATGCTATAAGATATAAATAACTAAAAACTGAATATCGCTCTAACGCATAAGCAGAAATGGTTAAGAGATAAAAGTACCATTTATAACTAGTCCTACTCATGAGCTTCAAGCAATGATTGATTTATCTCTCCTTGATTCAACATCTACTAAGAGTACAGAAGTGCAACATCAGTAGCAAATATTAAATGCAAATATCAAATAAACCCTGTTCCATTCATTCACGAAAACCTCCTCTGAGGGTGCAAAAGTGCATGTTTTGAGGAAAAGTTTTTCATAAATTTTTGGACCCTTCTCTAAATGCATGAGAAGGGTTTAAATCCTACTAACTAAATAACTTATTTACAGAAATTGAGGATTCGTTTTAAATGACCATCCTCTTTCTAGGAAAAACTATTCTAAAATGAAATCTACTAACTATTTATAAATCTACTCCTTAATGTCGCAAGCATTCAATATTTTTCTGAGTAGAGTCGGTTGACTGTCTTCTGCCTTTGGTTGAGTTAAGCAAACAGAAACGGCAAGAGTTGCCATTATTTTCTCAGTAAAATTGATGATGTGCTTGAGAATCATCCAATGAATATGTAGCATTACCATGTATGCCTGGTAAAAATCCCATTTCAACTTGGTTAACCTTTTGACTACTTTTTCTTTTCTTTCAGTCATTGCCCTATTATGGTATGCAGTATTTGACAAAGTCAGCAGGTTATAATATCTGTGATTATGATAAGTCGACTCGTGATGAGACCTCTCATTCTTCAAGATAAAGTGTATCCTTGGATTGTTCCTCTGAAAGTTGTGATTTCCTTAGCAGGGAGGAAGTCATTGTCTTCTTTAGATAGCTATGGACAACAATGATAGAGTTTTTGGAAGTAACTGTTCTACAGAGAATCTTTATTTTGTTATTGATACGTTTCATTGCACTGATATAAAACAATTTCTTCACTAAAGGTTTATCTTCATCAAACTTTTATGAAGTTGAAACTAGTGTCATATCTAGGCTAGAGTCTTTAACTGTATCTTTCAATAATAAAGATCAATTTTCCAAAAGATTTTCTAATTATACAAGAGAAAAATAAAAATCTGAAAGAGAGTTGGTATCGTTTTCGTAAACGCCTAATGTAACCATTCACAACTGGTTTTATTCTGAAAAAGAGAAAAACTATTATTCTATGAAATAGAAGAATAATCTTCTATGGAAAATATTTTTTAAGAATTTGTCCATTGACAGGCAAAAATTCTCTTTTACCTGCTAAATCCTTTAACACAAATGTCGATGGACATACGACCTCTACAATTTGAAAAGGACCAAGCCACATTCTTTGAAATTTTGTATGTTTACCCTTTTCTTTGTGTGCCTTGTCCCATTTTAAAACTAAAAATCCCACCTGAAATTATTTTCTGGTCATTATATTTGAATCAAAAGAGGATTTTATTAATACCTGATGATGAGCATGCATTTTCTTAGCTTGTTCTCGCTATTCTTCTAATTTGATTATTTCCATTTGCCTTAAGTGTAATGAGGAAGTTGGTACTTCATCAATGTATTGAACTAGAGACGAAGAAGGAATTGTTAAATGAGTCGGAAGAACAACTTCTCTCCCATAAACTAAATTAAAGGGAGAAGTGCCAATGGAAGCTTTTTTCGTTATTTGGTCTGCCCATAAAGCGTATATTAAGGATTTATGCCAATTTTTCTGATTTTGGTCTACTGTTCTTTTCATAATTCCTGATTAGGTTTTTGTTTGTAGACTCGGATAATCCATTGCCCTATGGATAATAATTGGCCGAATATTTAAGTTTGAATCCTCTTTTAAGTGCAAATTCAGTCATTGCATTTCCAGAAAAGTATGATGCATTATCGAACATTAAAGCGGAAGGTAATCCAAACCTGGTGATTATAGATTGGTCTATGAACTCAGTGGTATTTTCAGTATTAGCCATCTTGAGTGGAACTGCTTCTACCCATTTAGTAAAATAATATGTTGCTGTAAGGATATATCTATGCTACTTGGAAGAGTGAGGAACGATCTCACCTATTATGTCCAATCCCCACTAACTAAAAGGCTGGTCGATGTTAACTAGTTGTAGTGGTAAGAATGGCTTCTTCTGTCTTCTAGCAGTAGTTTGGCAGACTTGACATTTCCTCACATAACTGTGCGAGTCTTTAAATATCGTGGGCCAGTAATATCCTGCGTGCAAGATTTTATGTGCAGTAGCGTCTCCAGCGTAGTGTTTGCCTGCTGGGCCGCCGTGGAGTTCCTGCAAGACTTTATCAGGTTCAGATTTCTCAAGACATATAAGAAGAATAGAATCGTAATTCATTCTAAAAAGAATATCATTTATGAGCTGATATTGTTTGGCTTTTAATATTAGAGCTCTTTTCTTAGTGTAATCAAGGTATGAAGGATCATATCCATTGTTAAGATAATAAATAATATCAGCATATAATGACTGCTCATCGTTTAGGCTTACCTCGCACACTTGTACCTCTACAGATGGGATTTTAGAAATTTGCGACGCTCCAGCCAGCATTTTGCAAAAGCCTTGACCTCTTACAATGTTCGCTAGTTTAATTTCTATGCCATATTGTTGTAAGGCAGTTACTCAATTGGCCCTTTTCTCACCCACATCCTTTTGTACTAGAAGATTCCTTACCGCTGGAAACGGTACTATAATTTTGGTGTGGGTTTTCAGTAGAAGACGTATGAAGTATTTGATCACTTTGAAAACAGCATAAGCCTGTTTCTCCATGTCTCAGTAATTTAATTCAGCACCTTCCAAATTTGAACTGAAAAAAGCAATTGGTTCTTCCACCTTTTCTTGATTCGTTTGAGTGAGTATCGCAGCATATGACTTATCTGAGGCAAATGTGTAAAATAAAAGGCTCTAAAAAATTCAGAGTTGCTAAAGATGGAGCATTAATAATAGCATGTTTGATCAAGTTAAACGCTTCATGTTCATCTTGGCCCCATTTAAAAATAGAGTTCTTTTTTATCATAGTTTGTGAAGGAGATACAATTTGTGAAAAATCTGGAACAAATCTCTTTACAAAATTGATTTGACCAAGGAAGGATTGCATAGCTTTTTTGTTATGAGCTAGGGATATTTCAGAAATATCTTTGATTCTGTCAGAGTCGATGTGAATACCAGATTTTGACACTATGAATCCTAGAAGTTTCCCTTCAGTTAATGCGAAAAAAAAATTCTTTGGGTTAAGTGAAATTCCGTACCTTAAACATCGTTGGAAGATTTGCTTTAAGTCTTTGAGATGGTCGCCTCGTTTCTTGGAGTACACAGTTATATCATCCAAATAACTTACTACTGAGTTATTGACTAAACCTTTAAATGCAATGTCCTTGGCTCTCTGGAATGTGGCACCAGCGTTAATCAAACCAAATGGCATCTTGCAATATGCATATGTGCCCCATTTAGTTCTGAATGTGGTCTTCAATTGATCATCAGGATTTACCAGCACTTGATTGTATCCTGAAAATCCATCTAAGAAAGACATTAATTCTGAGCCTGCCACTGCCTGTAATATCTGCTCCATAGGTGGTAAGGGAAAGTTGTCCTTTTGACAAGCTTTGTTGAGATTGCGAAAGTCAATACAAATCCTAATATCTCTATTTTTCTTTCTAACAAGTACCATATTGGAGACCCATTTAGAATGTCTAACGGGAAAAATTATCTTGGCTTTCAACAGCTTATTGAGTTCGGTTTTTATCTAATTTTCTATGTTGGGATGAATCTTTCTCAATTTTTATTGGACATGTTTTTCGTTATCGATCATCGGAATAGTATGTTGGATGATAGACTTGTCGTATGTTTTAAGTTCATCATAATTCCAAGCAAAAACGTTTTTGTATTGTCTCAAAAGACGAATATATGCTATCTGTTCTTCAGGGGCTAGGCCAAGGCCTAGATTTATGTTTTGGGGTTTGACATCGGTTCCTAGGTTTATCAATTCATATTTCAAGGTCGAATTTTGGATCTTTGAATTGGTGGAACTTTTAAACCGATCTTTCAAATCGTATAGGTATTCTAACTTCACCATCGATTTAGGTATAGCATTGTGAGTGCTATCTTGCTGTAATTGCCGATCATGTTGACCTTCGTCGATTATTTGGTTGGAGTATGATCCTTCAGAAGTAAGGAAATTTATGATATTAGGATCGTCATTGAATATTCTCCAATTTGTGATGTTGTCAGGAATAGAAGGTCTAAAGATTAATTCTATTGAAAATCTATCTGGACTAAAATCTTCTGAAGGAATGAGCTTAGAAGCTACGTTAGCTAAAAGGTCAGCACTTGCATTCTGGAGTCTCGAAATTGATGAAATATTGAATGCTGTAAAATGTTCAGTCAGATCTTGAACTAAAGATTGATAGTGTTTTAAATGACCTGACAGACAATGTATAGTATTCCGTACCTGTCTTACTACAATTTCAGAGTCTCTGAAGACTTGGAGATACTTTATGTTTAGCCCGATTGCTTTGTACAGCCCTTGAACTAAAGCTTCATATTCTGTTGTATTATTGGTACAATCAAATTCGAGCCTGCATGTTAACATGATTTTGTCTCCTTCTGGACTAATTAGCATGCATCATGCTCCTACTCCTTTGTTAGATTTGGAAACATCAAAAAATAATTTCCAAAACAAAGATTTATTTACAGGTTTATCTAAAAAATTGATACATTTTGAACTATTCGTTTGAGAAAAATTTTCGACTTGGGACAAAACAAAATGTTATAAGTATGGGGATGTATGAGCATTAAAATTGCCGAGAAGAATCTACTGAATAATTGCCAATTATGCTACTGTTATATGCTACTAGTTCATTTTCTCCTTCTAACTCTGTTACTATGTACTTCTGATGTAATTCTCGTTCAACTTTTATTTGATTTGGCTTACCATTGTAAGGCAGCCACATATGCGACTAGTCAGTTGAGAAGTATCCATGCAATTTTTCTGACCAATCCCTGCTAAGAATTAAGCCATAAAATTCAGGGATATCAGCCACTAAAATATCAATTACTTGACATACCTTCGGGTTGTATGACAGCCTTATGGTTACTTGATTTAGGTCGCCGATGACTTCAACTTGACACTGATCCAGCTGAACGATGCGAACAACAGATTTCTGTGGTTGAACATTTAATTTGGTGCATATGGACTTCGATAGAATATTCGATGAAGCACCTGAATCCACCATACAATTATGTACATTTTTGTTAAAAATTTCGTAATTAAGGAGAAAAGGGGGAGTATGAGATCTCGATCTACCTCCAATTAAAGCGATGTCATTTGGATCAATGCTGTTAGTCGTATTACTTGGAGGTCTTCCCATGTTCTAAGAAGCTTGAGAAATTACAGCGACAGGCAAAGGTGCAACTGGCATAACATGTAATTATTTCATCATTATCTTTTTTGATGCTTTAGCTTGCTCAATTCATACAGAGTGATATTTGCCCTAGTCTTTTTCATGTCTTCTATAATATTGTACTCCATTTCATCCGAAACGATCAATGTTTTAGATGTAGTAGGTGATTCTGTTTGGACTGGGCTAGTTTGAGTCGCTTTAGATGTCGTTTTCTTTGTTGCGACTTTATCCTTTGTTGCAGAGCTTGCACTCTTTGGTTTTGGGGTAGTTTGGGGAGGATCAAGCTAGTTTCTACTCCGTGTGTTAACTGGGAATACTTCTTGATCTTCCTTTTGTGGGAGGATGAAATCCCACATTCCTTGTAATTCTACCACTTTTTCATCATCGGTTTGCCCTTCAGTGGCAATTTCCTCTTCCTCTTCTTCGGATTCAGCATTTGTTATAGCATTAGATGGCTTTGAATCTGTTGACAGGCCTCTTTTAAAAGCTCTGTAGGGCCTTTTTGAAGAAGTTTTTGCTACTTGATTTTTTATGTCGACCATTTCATTAGACATGGTCTTAAGAACTTTTTGCAATCCCTCCAAATCGAATGGATCTTTTGCTTGTTTCTTCTTGGACTCTTCTTTGAATGTGACCTTCTTAGACTTCCGATCTTCTAACACGGATTTCTTCTCTAAGGCTATTATTCGTTTCTCTACTGCTATGGCTTCTTTCATGTTTTCAGCAAGTGTTGTTTTATTAGCCCTGTCCACGAAGATTGCTATGTTTGATGGTAATGCAGTGATATACCATTCACATCGCACTTCCTCAATGGGCTAGGAAGTAGTAGGAATTTTGTTTAGAATCTTATTGAAACGTAGATTGAAATCTTTAATCGGTTCTCTAGATTCTACCTTAAGGTTGGATAGGTTGTTGATTAACGTTACCGTAGACCTGTCGTCACCAAACTTGGTTAGAAATTGGTCTTGGAAGATGTCCCAACTAGTAATAGATCTAGAGGGTAATGAAAAATACCATGATCCAGTTGTTACTTGTAGGGTATAAGGAAATAGTCGCACAACAGAATCTTCATTAGTAACCCCGTTGAGGTTGATGGATAGCATAAAGTTGTTTATGTGCTCTTCTACTAGCATGCCTACCTCGGGATTGAACTTGGGCAACCATTTGCCAGGATGGGCCGGTATTTGACTCAAGGGTGCAGGCATTAACACTGCCCCAGTATTGTTCCATGGAGACTGGGCCATTGCTGAACTGCTAATAGGCAGATTCGTAGAAAATGATCCTTGTGATTGAGAAGATGAGATGATTATGATTGCAGATGATTGAGGAGGAGTTGTAGGGATTCCACTAGGTGGATTGATAATGGTCTGGAGTGGTGGAGTAGATGGTTGACTTCACGGTGGAGAAGTTGAGATGGAAGATGTTGATGAAAGAGTCTCACTGTCGGACACTTTAGGTGACTTCCTTGCTCTTTTCCTTTTAGAAAGAGGTAGTTCGGTTGGCTGAATACCAAACTTTTCACTCTTAAGTCTGGTCAGGGGATGAGCAGGGTTATACTGCGAAGTAACGATGCCCTGAGATTTATCAAATATTTGAGGGGAAATGGAAAATTGCTGAAGTTTATGAATTAGAGATTCGACTTCAGGAGGTTCAATTACAGATTGATCTGAAATGTCAGGATTTGTAGCAGCGGATGATGCTCTATCGACTTCTAACTCTGGATTTAAGTGTAATGGAGAAGTCAGAGGAGATGGTGAGGGT
Source organism: Pinus taeda (assembly GCA_000404065.3). Classification (NCBI taxonomy): domain Eukaryota; kingdom Viridiplantae; phylum Streptophyta; class Pinopsida; order Pinales; family Pinaceae; genus Pinus; species Pinus taeda. The sequence continues at coordinate 132,273 of APFE031689759.1, forward strand.
AAATTACTCTCAGAATGGTATTTTGATTTGGATTTACTTGCCATTCATAGTTCAGGCCCTCCTTCTAGCGCCACATGTGTTGAAGGCCCTGAAAATCAGGTTGACAACAAGGGGGATACTCGCCCGGTCCGGACCTTGGTTGGACGCTCCTTATACGTTTGGTATAGCGGGTCCGACTGGGGATCTGGGACCAGTTTTCCAATTCAGTGTGTGTATGTGTGAGAAAGAAGGGTGTTTCTATTCGAACTAGAATACTTCTATCTAATCTAGTGATATGCTATTGTATTCTAATAAATAGAAAAACATTGAAATTTATGCTAACCCGGGGTGTGATCTTTCTTCTATGTGATCTAAAAAGATTTCATACAATAACTAGTAATAAAGATCATTCAGCTATCATAAGAAAAGAATTCAATAAAAATGAGCTACTTCGTTTAAGAAGTTAGACGAAACAACTGTTAAAACTTATCGCATAAATGAGCTATTCATACCCTAAACATAAAAAAATAGTTATCACTGTACAAAAGTGCCAAATGATAACTCAGACATTCATGCTGTAACATATAAATAACTGAAAACTGAATATCACTTTAACGCATAAGCAGAAATGGTTAAGAGATAAAGGTACCATTTATAACTAGTCCTACTCATGAGCTTCAAGCAATGATTGATTTATCTCTCCTTGATTCAACATCTACTAAGAGTACAGAAGTACAACATGAGTAGCAGATATTAAATGTAAATATCAAATAAACCCTGTTCCATTTATTCACCAAAACCTCCTCTGAGGGTGCAAAAGTACATGTTTTGAGGACAAGTTTTTGATAAATTTCTGGACCCTTCTCTAAATGCATGAGCAGGGTTTAAATACTACTAACTAAATAACTATTTACAGAAATTGAGGATTCGGTTTAAATGATCATCCTCTTTCTAAGAAAAACTATTCTAAAATTAAATCTACTAACTATTTCTACATCTACTGCTTAATGTCACAAGGATTCAGTATTTTTCTGAGTAGAGTCGGCTGACTGTCTTCCGCCTTTGGTTGAGTTAAGAAAATAGAAACAGCAAGAGCTGGCATTATTTTCTCAGTAAAATTGATGATGCGCTTGAGAATCATCCAATTAATATGTAGCATTACCATGTATGCCTGGTAAAAATCCCATTTCAACTTGGTTAACCTTTGGACTGCTTCTTCTTTTCTTTCAGTCTTTTGTTTCCAGTTCGCTCCTATCGCTGATTTCTTGCAGTTTTCGGGGCTCGCAGGTGACTGAGCAACTAGGGACCTTCCTTTTCGAACAATTTTCCTTAGCAATGTGTGATTAGCGCTAAGCGCTAATCGCACATCAGAAACTACCTCTGTTTCTTGATTTGGGCTTCCCTGATGCGGTTTTTTCCTCTTGCGCCTTTTTCTCTCATTCACTATAAAACCCAAAATTTGTAAAAATGGTGGTTTCGTGAGCTCTTGGCCCTGAGAATTAAACTGTTCGTTTTTGGTATCAGCATCTTTCAGTATCCATTCAATCATGACTATACATGAGAAATATGTGATAGATGCCTTCGAAGAGTTCTGCGGCTCTTTTTCTTCCTTGAGTGGATTAAGTATGCCTTCCGAAATGTACGTTGGAGCGTTGCCTTCCCTCTTCATTTTTTTCTGCATAATGCTCTGTATAACGCTTTGTCCTTCTTTCCTGCAGTTTACATTGAGGTAGAAGTAATGATAAAGGACTAAGGACAAAAAGAAAACTTTTAAATACCGAAGATATACTAGACATGCCACCTTACATGAGTTATTTTTTCGAAAAACACAACACCCTACTTCATTAGCAACTAGCAATAACCCATTAATTCACATTAAAATACATGACCAACTCTTGGCTAAAGAGTTTTCTCGAACAATGAGCCAGAACCAACTGCAATGGAGGAGTCCCGCTTTTTTGCTTTGCGATGTCGCAGATTGCAGTATTGCAATATCGCAATGTCGCAATATCATCGTGTTGTTTTTATCGTAGATCGTAGTATCGCAACTTTGAGGTGTCGCAGTATTGCGGTATCGCAATATCAAAATATCACAATATCGCAGATTGTTATAATTCTTGTGTAATTCTTGTGATATTTGCGATGTGTGATATGCGATATCGCATATCGGTGATTTTTTAAAGTTTTTCAATGAGAGTGCATCTTCAGTATATGCGATGCGATGAAGTTTCACGTCGCAATATCGCCTTTTATCGTTTCAAATCTTTAGAAGGTGTATCCTATCATCCTTTGCGCGATGCGATATCCTTTTAGGAGTAAATTTAATTTTCTTCATTATGAAACTTAGGTTTTCTAGATTTTTCAAGGTATTTCCCTAAGTCCATGATGTTGTAGGTTTCATCTAAAAAGAAAATGTAACACTAACTAATTTTTTTGAGGGTCCCCACTTATTTAGTATTAGCAATAATACTTCATAAGGAGGGGGGTTGTTGGTGGCCACAACAGGCTAAAGCATTGCATACTACAACTTATTTGAAAAATAGTAGTCCTACAAAGAGTCTTGAGTTTAAAACTCCTTATGAAGCACTATATGGTTTTAAGCCTATAGTAAAACATTTAGGAGTATTTGGTTCTAAAGCATTTGCCGATATTCCAAAGGAAGACAGAAGAAAAATAGATTCAAAAGCCATCTGATGTACCTTTATAGGGTATTGTTCACAATATAAAGCTTACAGATTATTTAATCCCTTTACTCACAAGATTTTTGTTAGTAGAGATGTCATATTCCATGAGCAAGATCGTGAAGAATATGATAAGCACAATTTATTTAAATTTTTCAAGGGAAGGACTATGCATATAGTCCTATCCTAGATTAATCAACATGACGTGTCCACTCCAAACCTCCCCTAACTATTGGACCATATCTGGGAGATTATAAATATCAATGTAATTGATACGCTTATAAGCCTATAAAGTGCATGGTTATATCCATATAATTTTGTCTGAAATTGAACAACATAAATTGTGAATATTAGGTGTTAAATTTGACCCAATATATACTTATTTGGTGTTTTTACACTTAATCTATTTCAAAATCTACAGGTCATCTCTAACTTGCCAATAATTTTTAAAAATGTCAAAATGAACAGTTTTAAATATATATATATATATATATATATTTATATATATTATATATATATATATATATATATATATATATATATATATATATATATATATTATATATATATTATATATATATATATATATATATATATATATATATATATTATATATGGCTGGGCAAGTTGGGAGAAATTAGAATAGTACACACTCATATTAGTTGAGATAACTTGGTTAAAACTTAAAGGTGATGCCTAGATCCTAATCACATGTAAAGGTTACAACATATAGCCTACAACACGAAGCCATAAATCTTAAGTGCAAGTCTTCAAGTTGTAAATGCCATAGAAATTAATTGGGTTGGTGACCTCCCAGCTACCCACTACTAAGCTACCTTATGGTGCTTCGCTTGGCTTCCAACTTCCAAGTTCGAAATTCCAATCAACCCCAAGTCTGCAAGTTATTGCTTGATGAGAATTCTCATGAGGAGTAGGGGCATAGGCAAAACACTTCAGAATCTGGAACTTTGAAGGCTATAGAACTTGGAACTCAACAGACCACTCCAATGTCACATAGTCTTACCATGAAGAACTCTCAAGAATAAGTAACGAGTAAGTGATAGTCGATACTTTGCTCTCTATATTCTGATTATTTTGTTTGCAAAGCATTACTGGACACAATGGTTCTCGACAAATCTTTAGTAGGTTGGGATTAAATAATTATAAAGGGAACAAAGTTTTGGCAAGTAAAAAAAATCTAGGATACTAATTTAGGGCTTTTCCATAAGCGTTAGGTTTTCTCGCATCTTAATTTATTTAAGATTACTAACGAGTCAACCATCTATCCTCTAGGCTCTATGAGCCATTTAATCTTACCATCTCCCTGAATTCTAGCTTTAGGGCACTATTCTAACTTGGGTTAATGATGTTCGTGTTACCATAACACTATTTATAAAAACCTTGTGTTTCAACATTGTCATTTTCTCTTGCCTTATTTCCTCATCTTTTCCTTTTCTTATTTCTCCATCTCTCTCTGGTTGTTTTAATTGATTCAATCACTCATAGCCTCGAGCCTATCTCACTCCTCTATAGAGCTTTGAAGGCATTGCAATACCCAATTTTGAATCATTCCTTGCAAAAAGTTTCACGAGCTTAGCTCTTGCCCCAAGTAGGTTTCTTGATAAAGATAAATCCCTCAATTGTTTCAGTTGTTGCTGATAATGGTAGGCTGGAGACCCTAGTACTTATTGTGAATGGTGGCTTTTGGCTAAGAGAAGTTGCAACTATAGCTGGTCCGTCTATTGTTTCTTCTACATCTGTATATTAGCATGAACCTTCTCATATATTTTAGATATGCTCAATGGCTTAGATGAATTGACTCTTAGCTGAGAAGAACCCATTTGAGATGAAGGCATAGACTTCCTCCAATTGAGAAGGCAGTAACCAACAAAGTAGTACATGGAATGTTAAACTTCTTAATGTTCAATTCAGCTTAAAAAACACACTCTCTGTCCTTGTAGAACCAATACACAGTGACTCTCTCCAGTGGCTTTCACATGAATGCTAGACTTCCTCCGATTGAGAAGACAGTGAATAATAAAATAGTGCATAGAATGTTTTTTTTTTTAAATTTTTATTTTCAACTAAACCATTAACATAATCTTTAGATACATTATTTTTATGTTTATATTAAAGTAAATATTATTTAATAAAATTGTTTGATTGTTTGAAATTTTTATTTTTAAAATATT